>JAZAYU010000981.1:0-110570 GCA_038501625.1 Corbicula japonica
CGTCTACACCATTCTACGCATTTTGCAATTTGTTTGCACTCTGGCGAGTGGGGCGTTTTACCGTAACGCCTGTTTGAATATGTGACCTTTTGAAAAATTATATGTATGTCAGAAATATTTCGCAAAAATTAAAATAAATACAACTATTTTTTTTACACCAGAAATGTGTTTTCTTAACTTTTATGCAATAAAACATCTGCAACCTAAGGTATGGGTCTAGATAGTCATTTACATATGTTACTTAACATCAAAATCTAGAATAATAGGATATACGAAACATTTCTTACTTGCATAATCAAAAAATTTGTGTTTGACTTGTAAATAACAATATAATATTTTAATGTAAAACAGCCACTTTAAAACACACTTATTGTTAAATGCATGTACACTTATTGTTAAATGTATGTGAATAATTACATATATTTGGCAATGCCAACAACCAAAATATCTGAAAAAATGCAACAAACCATCTCAAACATGACAAACAAAGACAGTACCTATAAATAAAATTATAAATAAATAAACTCTTAAAGACATCTGTGTGTTTAAAAGGTAAACTTTGTCAAACATTTGTAAATCTCCATAACCTTATAGTAATATGTTATATTATTCACTTATGCTTATGATAAATAAATTTGACGTTTGGTGTTAATAGTTAGTTTAAATACACCTTTACCTAAATAATAAAGGTTATTTAGTCATACAACATATTATAAATAAAACTTAATACCATATAATGAATCACCATCTTCAAATATGTTACCCATAGGAACTTATTAACCAATTTTAGTTACTGCACAATAGCGATATAAATTACATACCTTCTTACATGATAAATTGTGGCAATAATGTATTTTAAGCAACCAATTTACATCAGGCTGCTCTTAGTTAGTAAAGGAGACATTTTAAGATGAAATTTCCTTTTTAATTTACCATTATACTGATCAGAAGTAGTGTTTTGGTGATAAATGTATTCAGTTGTTTTAAATATTTTGCTTTTAATAAGCCAAAGTGTTATCAGGAATATTCTGTTTGAAAATATTATTATTATTCATGATATCATTTATTTTTTTACTAGTTTTTTCAATGATTTGCAATTTAAATGTCTCTATTAAAAGTAACTGTAATTGATGCTTAACCACTATAGTTATAACAATGCGTAAAATAAGGTAATATGACCTTTACAGTGATGAAAATCACTGCCAGTTCTGTTAAAATATACCAGTATCTTTATCCAGTATGTAGGGTAACAACTGTCTGCAATTTATGTATCCTGTATTGAATATAGGTAATATATAAGAATTATGTTTCAAAATGAAATTAAGGTATTGGTGCTGCTGATGATATTAAACGGTAATGCATTTCTAATCAAAATATTGTTAAACTTTAGAGATTACTGATATGTGGACTGTTCAATATGACTGTGTTTAAATAAATGTGTATGATGTAGATGGTCTTCTTTTTTCCTCTTCAAATTTACAACAAAGCCATAAATATGGTTCAGTAAAGTACATGTAGTACAGCTTACATTCACGCTAATAGAGGACTGCTGCATCAAGCATTAAGCTAAGTCCAGATGTTCTCTATTTGGATAGATAACATTAATTTGGTTCTAAGCAAAAGTAGACAAGAAAGAATCTAAAAAATATATGAAGCAATAAAAGTTTCTTTTTATGACTTAAAAAACTCTTATAATATGTTACCGATGTTTTACCTCTATAATCAGCAACAAATAGTAAGAAAATAAAGCAAGAAACTGCAAACTACAAATTTAAATTTTGATAAACATCTTTATATCATTTTTTTTGTTATGATAAAGTTGTTCTATAACTAATCTAAAAGTTACATAATTTAAATTTCACACAAATTAGCCGATCAAATCTGATTCTGGAAATGTTATTTAAAGTAGTTTGATTCATTTAAAATATATAGGTTCAGTGTAGATTATTAAGAACATTGAAACAGCATATGGAATAATTTAACAATATCTTTACTCAAGTAAGCAAATTAATTACGAAATAAAATTTTATACATCTATCAAAGCTAACATATCTGTTACATGCATTACACAGATTGTCATTCACATTAGGTTGTTTCTCTAAAACAATGTTTTGTCTTTATTAAGAAAAATATTATTCTACAAAGATCTTAAGTAATTTAATAGAAGAAATTTTTTAAATTAATTTCAATTTATTTGTTATTATTTCCCTGTGTTTTTTTAATGGTAGCATCGGTTAGTATTGCTCTAAAAGGTCAGAACTAATAATTTCAACTCTAATTTTAGTTAGTATAGTTTATGGAAAGGTCATATTCCTCTTATGAATAACTCTGCGGTTATCTAAATACAAACAATAACGAGGTTCAGAAATATTGTTTTCTTTATTCTTAGCAACCTTTTTTTAAAACTGTTATTTCATTAGGTAACATGTTATTAATTTGTTTGATTCTTTCCAAAGAAATTTTTTATCTGTCGTGTTGTAGTCTCTTTTCACTTTCTGAACCAATTCTAAAAATGTTATTTTTTAGAATTTTCATGTTATCATTCAATTCATAAATTAATTGTACTTATTCAATATTGTAACATCAAAAGTTCATGTTACCGAGATTTTGGAGGTTAAAAATGGACAAATTTAAACACTCTCATATTTTAAATCACATACATAACATAATATCATTGTTTACAGAAAGTCAGGGTTCACAGGTATCAGCGCCCCTTTTTGCACAGATGTTAAAGGGGTCACTGCAACCTGCTCAACACAAATATATTGTTATAAATTGAAATGAACAACATTAAAAGGGTATTGCAAAAAATAAAGATAGAACAACTCAATAAAAATAAATTATACCATATGAACTAAACTACAATTATCAAAAAGCAAAAGAAAGACAGACAAAAATAATGAAGTCCCTATTATTGAATTTGAACTAGCAATGTTTTGCATTGTAGTCCGATATCGTTACCCACTGATCGAGCTGTTACGTCATGATCGAATATATTTGCTGCTTCGAACAGGTTTTAATATCGTATAAGCTAAGTATGTAAAGTAACTTAATGGTAACTATGTAAACTGACACGCTTTACCTATTGAGGCTTATAACAGTGGACTTGTCGGAAAGGTACCAGCTCAAAATCGAACTAAACATTGCTGTATGTTTGATATACATGTATGTATTTATTACCTTATATGTAGTACATGAACTACAGCGCATTAGTCTACCTTTACTTTGATTTCCACTCTTACTTGTATACAGCCACATCTTTAGACGCTTCTAAAATCTCGTCTCTAGTGATTTTCTTAATATTATGAAGATATTATAGCATTTTTACCCCTTTGCAATGTTTACAACTCGTAAGAAGCAGTATTATCGGCAAACAAAACTGTAAACATCGGAAAACAAAAGTGTGTAAATGAAAATGAAAATTTTCAACAAAAATAATGATTATTTTGTTCAATTTTATTTTTATAAACAACTGTGTTGAGTGTGCAATAGTTTGTTTGTGTGAGAAAGTGTGTTCATCTTCATGCGTTAGTTTGTGAGCACTCGCATGTATTCTAATGACTGAGTGTATATTTGCTTGTTTTATGATGGACAATGTGTTAAGACAAACAGTGAAATATGCACACCCAGATGCTTACATTACTCAACTTACAAAAAACTGAACCCATGTATACCTTCCAATGATTAAAACGAATCCTAACATCTATCATATTGTGAGGAAATCAAAGAATAAAAGGTAATCCTTATTTAATTTGTCGAATAGTTTCATAATTATCCGGTTATAATATAAACAAAAATGTTTGTGCATAAGGCGCGTTGAAATTAATCGTGTTAACTTTTTAGAAGAAATGGAATTTCAGACTGATTCAGAATTAAAAAAAAACATCTGACAGGCCTGAAAGCTTTTAGGTGGATTTGTTATCATGACACATTTGAGTTGGTGATATGTTTTTGTAAACATATTAAGGTACACACGCAGTCTTTTTCACCGTTTCAGATTTCAGTTAGTTGTATGCAGGTGTAATTTACAGCTCAGTGTCTAAGCATAATTACCCAGTTTGGCCTGTAATCGATCCGTTCAAGATTGAAATACCGATTGTCTACTTCTTTCTATCCATTCAATCCACATACAGATTATTTGAACAAGCGTGTCATATTTATTTAATGGTTTTCGTAACGAACAAGTTTGATTTAATCATGTAATTTGATTCAATGTTAATTTATTCTTCATGCCGGTAATAAAACATCTAACTGTGATGTCTGGCCAAACCTTCACGTGATTTAGTTATATTTTATTAAGCTAAAGGCTTGACATAACATTGAAAGTAACATGTATTTTTAAGTCATTAACAAACGCGAAAAGTTTGTGAATTCTTTCAAGACAAATAGTCAATGAAACAGATTACGGTGTGAGGTTTCATTTATCACATGTGTACTGTTTATTGATGTTGAGACTATTTTAAATGAATTAACTGAGATAGAGCATAATGAAAATTTCTCTAACTCATCCATAAATGAAACTGTATGTAAAATCAATGATATCTTTACATCCGCTGCGCGTAACACTTTCGGAACGTACAAGCCTAAACGAGAAATATTAAATAATGAATACAAATACAAATCATCGTGGTTTAATTGTGACTGTAAAATAGCGAGAAAAAAAATTCATAGAGCCAAATACCGCTACAAATTAAGAAAAAACAAATGAAAATAAAACAAACATGACGAGAGAAAGTCGAACTTATAAAAATATTATGAACAGAGAGTTTGAAAAATTTCAAAAGCAAAATATAGACAAATTAAAAAATTTAAAGAAATCAAACCCTAAACAATATTGGAAAATAATAAATGGAAAAAAGAAAAATACTTGTGAAGCTCAAATAAATGACTTATTAGAACATTTCAAAAATATAAATAAATCTCCCGAAGAAAACGTCGACAATAATTTACCTCATGATAACAATACAAATGATAATTACAATGACGAAATAAACAGAGCGATAACTACTGAAGAAATTGAATGCGCGGTTAAACTTCTGAAATTAGGTAAATCATCTGGCATTGATTTTATATTAAACGAACACATACGCTATTCTTTACCCGTTCTCAAAGATGTTTATGTAAAAGTATTCAATATTGTTTTAAATACCGGAATAATTCCAAAAGACTGGACTATAGGCATTATAAATCCAATCTATAAAAATAAAGGTGACAGCTCTGATCCCTCAAATTATCGTCCTATTACGCTATTAAGTTGTTTATGTAAACTGTTCACCTTAATACTAAATTCAAGACTACAGAATTACACAATCGATCGTGATTTGATAAATGAATATCAAGCAGGCTTTAGAAAAGGATTTTCGACAGTTGACAATATTTTTGTTTTGCACTCTCTTATAGATCTTCTAAGAAACCGAAAGAAAACCCTTTTCTGTGCGTATGTCGATCTAAAAAGTGCATTCGATACTGTTTGGAGGGCTGGATTATGGCACAAACTCTATTCAAATGATATAAACGGAAATTTTTTGAATGTAGTTAAAAATATTTACGAAAACGCAAATCGTGCATTAATGTTAATGGTGAAAAATAAGAATTTTTTAATTGCTCAATAGGAGTACGCCAAGGTGAAAATCTCTCACCTTTACTTTTTTCTCTCTACTTAAATGACTTGCATGAATTTTTCAACACCTCAGGTACCGTTAATGGCATAACGTGCTCTACTCATGAGTTTGACAACGCTATAATAAGATTTATGAAATTATTCATTCTCTTATACGCCGATGATACAGTAATACTAGCAGACTCAGCAAGTGAATTACAATCCGCATTAAATGTCTATGAAGAATTTTGTGATTTTTGGAAACTTACCTTAAATACGTCCAAAACCAAAATCATGGTGTTCTCTCGAGCACGAAATATCCATTATGATTTTAAATTCAAAAACCAGACTCTCGAAATAGTAAATGAATATAAATATCTCGGTATAATGTTTAACAGAAACGGTTCCTTTAGCAATGCAAAAAAACACATAGCAAATCAAGCAACTAAAGCAATGTACGCCCTTCTACGTAAATCAAAATCTATGTCACTACCCATCGATCTCCAAATAGAACTTTTTAATAAAACTGTTAAACCAATATTATTGTATGGTTGCGAAGTATGGGGTTACGGAAACAATAGTATATTAGAAAGAGTTCAATTAAAGTTCCTAAAATACTTGCTAGGACTTAAATCTACCACCGCTACATGTATTGTATATGGCGAAACAGGGGTCAAACCCCTCCATATTGATATAGAAACAAGAATTATTTCTTACTGTCTTACTGGTCAAAATTATCATTACCGGAAAACGAAAAACTTGCTAGCTCTATTTATAAATGTGTTTTTAGCAATTTAATACATACCCCGAATCTAGCACGGTCAAGATTCAGTTGGTTAAAAATGTCCAAAACATTTTAATTAAATGTGGTCTAAATAATGTATGGGTTACCAATAATTATCCCAATTCTAAATGGCTAACGGAAACAGTAAAACAAAAGCTTTCTGATTTATTTCTCAATGAATGGTATTCCGATCTTGAACAATCAGGTAAATGCAGAAATTATAAATTATTTAAAACAGAATTTAAATTCGAAAAATATTTGATATATACAAATCCAAAGCAGCTCAAATATATGATAAAATTTAGAACAAGAAACAACAGATTACCCGTCGAAACAGGAAGCTGGAACAACACAGCCCTTCATCTAAGAGTATGTAATCTTTGTCATAGATCTATAGGTGACGAATTCCACTATATATTTGAATGTTTATTTTTCAATAATAGTAGAAAACGGTACATCAATACAAGGTTTAGTTCAAGACCAAACATACATACATTTAGTTTTTTAATGAATATAAACAATGTAGACATAAATGAATATCAGAAACTGTGCTTGTTTGTTAAAGAAATAATACTTAATGTTAGGTAAAATCTATTGTATTCCTTCCTCTTAGGGTACTCTCTCCTTGGATATGTTTCTTTCTTTCTTTTTTTTGTTTTTTTTACTGTCTTCCTTCTTCAAATGACAAGATAGCTACTTCATAACGTACATTCTCTAAATCACCAATTGATCAGTTACATTGTATGTATCATTGTTGTCTCGTTTATGCTTTGAATATTCTGTTGTACCTCATGCCATCATGTATCATGATCTGAGAGAAATAAATTGTATTGTATTGTATTGTATTGTAAATATTGAGTTGCTCCCAACCCGGTGCTAGGCGCCGTGGGCGGTTCAATGCATTTCCATCACTGCCAGTGAATAGGCTGAAGCGAACCGAGCCAGCAAGTGTCATATTTGTCATATCCCGTGGTTTTCAGTCTAACACCGGTTCTATCTCTTAAAAATTCAAAATATGTAAATAAAAGTTGAGAAACAGGTAAGTGCATATACATCTAGGTATAATTTAACTTTAAGAACATAAAAAACGTTTATATTATAAGATAATTATACAAAGGTCTTACAAAAATCAAGTTAAGTACTCTCGGTCAGGCGATGATATAATTTTACCAACACGGTTATTAACCCTTTCGGGATCCCTTAAATAATTTTCAATTAATTAAATTCAAAAAATTTGTTTGATTTGAATAATCCCTCATTGACTTGTAATAAATATAAATCCTTTTATAGAAGGCGATTATAATAGATATCCAAATCGGGAATAAGGGATATTGAACTTCCGTCCGTCTGTATGTCCGACCGTCACATTTTTCCGTTTGCAGCCATTTCCTGGTAACTAGCTGTTAGACTTTCAGATTTTTTTAACCAAAAATTTTCTTAAAGCAAAATAAAAGTAACTTGGAATAGTTATAAAGGACCGTGAAAGGTTTTGCTGTGCACAAGAACCATAACGCTATCTTATTTTTTATGTTCCTTTTAAATGACTTTAATATGAAACCTTATGATGCCTATAACTTTGTATGGCATTGTCCTATTAACTTAATATTCGGAATATATCATCTCCATGAACAAAGCCGTAAGTAACAACAAGAATGATAACTCATGTTTCATTTTTGTAGCTATGCTTTATAATTGTACCATTTCATCATTAACTACATCCCTGACAACAATAGTGATAACTCCTGGTTCACTATTGTTTTGAGGTATGCATCTTAAAAATGGCTTTTTATGAAACCTATTACATTGAAAGCAGGCGACACATGTGTTCCGTGTAACACCTAATTTTAGTTTGTTTTATTCGGCGGATGATATCAATTCAACAAATTTGCTTAATATGTATATTAATTTTCTTGTCATCACTTAAGCGGGTGGCTTTTTTCTTATTTCCTAATATTTTATGATATATATTATCAACACGTCTTAGGCATACGAACATTTATCATTTAATTTCGAAGGTCTAGGGAGAGAACTCAGTCGAACAGCGGGTGTGTGATAGACGAAAAGGGAACTTTGGAAGCCACCGAACAGGACAAACATAAACATAATGCAGGTTTGGTGTGATTGAACCTGTAATGGAAATGCATATTCTTGCCCACGCCGCCAAGACACGGATTGAGCTCAATTCAATATTTACACAAAACAGTACAATTTTGATCCATGCCAAACGATGGTATGTACGTGGCGGTGAACATGGAACCTTCAAAGCGGTATTTTCAGATTACTAGTATGTTCAGCGGCGTATGGTCCCCAGATAAAAAACGTGTTTGCCCTAAACGAGCAAACAATGGGCGTAACTAAATAAAATAGAATTATGAAAGGGATCTGAGAAATGATCTGAAAAACCCTGCATATCACAGACAGCGCCAAAGGCAAAATATAAAAAGTATATCCTTGGGTAATTGAACAATATCCGAATCTACATGTAGATTGACTGGGATATTGAAACTACCCATCTATAAACCACCCATCTTATTTATTATTATGCTTTTTTTGTAAACCAATATTTCAAATCAATCATAAGAGGGTCTATTAGACTATCAATCAGCAACTCTTCTAAAGTAAACTAACCGTCAAAAGAAATTTATAACATTTACCGTTTCTTTAACAATAAATTTAATGAAAATAAAACCATTCGGTTGGCGTGTTTCAAAACATCATGGCACAATAAATAATCAATATAAAGAACAACTTATCGCGCTTGTTTGCTTGGTACCGTATGCTTAGGAATATTTTATTGTCATTTTGAAGAACATCATAGGCCCAGCCTTGGATGGACGCTCGGAAATCACATTGGCGACACCTTTTAACGCTTCAATTAAAGTTTCATACAAAATAGATGGAAAGGGAACTTCGAAGACCCTCGACCACGACAAATATGAAAATATTGCAGGCTCGGTTTAATTGAGCCTGTTCATGGGCAGCAATGGAAATGCTTATTACTGCCCACGCCGCCTAGCCCCGGTTTGAGCGCAATTCAATATTTACACCAATAAGCAGTACAATTTTTATCCATCCCAAACAATGGTATGCATTTGGTGGTGAACATGGAACCTGCACTGCGGTATTTTCAGATTAATCTTATTTAATGTTCAGCGGCGTATGGTCACAAGATAAAAGAATGGGTTTGCCCCAAACGAGATAATAATGGGCGGAACTAAACAGAATAGAATTTTGAGAGGGGATGCATATGGTGGTGAACACGGAACCTTCAATGCGGTATTTTCAGATTAATACCATTCCATGTTCAGCGGCGTATGGTTCCCAGATAAAAGAATGGGTTTGCCCCAAACGAGAAAATAATGGGCGGAACTAAACAGAATAGAATTTTAAGAGGGGATCTTAGGATATAAATCAAAGGCAAAATTTAAAAGGCAGGAAGTACATCCTTGGGGGTGATTGGACAATATCCAAATTTTAATTGGCTGGGATATTGAAACCGACCATCTTTTAGCTGGCCGAAATATAAAAAAAGTAAATTTAGAAGTACTATTAACATAGTACATAAATATCGTGTTCGACGACCCTCAACGGGCGTAAGTGATAACATCACTGATTGAATGTACGGGGAGACTTTTTACTGCCGCCACACGGCACAAACAGCGCTACTGTGATAATGAAATAGATGAACGGTGAACTTTGAACACCCTCGACCACGACAAATATGAAAATATTGCAGGCTCGGTTTGATTGAGCCTGTTCACGGGCAGCAATTGAAATGCTTATTACTGCCCACGCCGCCTAGCCACGGGTTGAGCGCAATTCAACAAATGGTTATTGTTATGGTAAATTATAGGTTACAGGCAATAATTATGTTCAGTGACGAATTTTAGAACAAAAAAGAATACCGGCCTTATGTCGCCCACGGATATGCGCAATACCGGCCTAATGTCGCCCACGGATATGCGCAACCACTCAGAACGTGAAATATTTCATTTTTGTCGTGTTCCGTAGCTTATAAATATATTTCTCTCCATATAAAAAAACAATATATGCATATCAGGAATCGCCACACTAAAAAAAACAGCCTCCCCACGCAGCGAAAAAGAAAAGAGGAAGAGAAAGAGCGCATGTTTTATATACGTATGTCAAAATAGGACGCCACAAACAATTAACGAAGAAGAGAACCTTGGTTAATTGGTTAATTGGTTAAACAATTGGTTAATTATTTTGTTAATTTTACCTCAATAATTTTAAAATCACAAAACTGATAAGCTTATATTTTCTCAGTGAAAAAAAATGCGTGTTTTGAGCAAATTTTGTAGTAGTGCGTATACAAATATAATTCTGATTGTCCTCTTAACAAATCCGGTTTAATAACATAATTTTTAACACGTTAGTTCAGTCAATAGTATTGACAACTGTACAAACATAATAAATCGAATAATTGATGTTTAAGCCATCAAGTTCAACAACCCAGCACGAAACATCGATCGAATTACTTTTAATTCTATGGCAAAGATCGTTAGTGATACAAAAGACGTACAATAGGGGAAAGTAGTGGTAATCGTCATGTTACCAGGTATCCTTTAGAAAACAATTACCACATAATTTCGATTTTTTCAATGGTGATATCTCTTAATATTAAAGTTTTATCAAAATGAATAATTGTATTTAATCATTATTAGTTATTATTTGAATAAGATTATTTAGATGAATGAAGCATGGAGAGAAATTTAAATTACAGAATCTGGTACGATTTGATTATATGAAATAAGAACATCACTGAGCAAGTTCTCCGATCGGTCAGCTAATATTTATCAAAATATACCTTCTTCTATGCTATCAACAATAACACAATATTATGTTGGGTGAAGGCCTATTGCATTTCATGTAGCTTATTGGTTCAGATTCAAAGCAGTGTAAAGATATAGTCTTTTTAAGACAAACGGCGCTATTCCGAAAGTTTTAAGTTGCCATAATGTATATTACTGTGACTGCTGTAATTTTCTTTCGTTTCATTTAAATAAGTTTTAATTTGTTATCTGTCTAATCAATAATCATTTTGTGTATGTTTAAAACTGAAAATTCACAGGGTTACCATGTCTGATGTTTGTTTGATAAAACTGGACTCATTTAAATCAATACTTAGCGTTTAAAAAGTTATATTTGAATAATTGAGGAATCATTATCACTTTTATTTCGTTAACTTTATGTTTTTGTAACTGAAGAAACTTCTGGTCATATACACTTACTATTTGAATTGACATACTTATATAAAACATGCTCTCTCTCATATATTTCATATGCCGAGCATAAAATTTGTCTATGCGAAAAATAGCGAGATATAGATAATTTGCCCAAGAACACTGATCACGTGACACAACAGCGCAATTTTCGAAACGGAAAGGAGGGTATAGCTACATGTAGATACCGGAAAGGAGTCCTTTCCGCGGAAAGGACATTTTGTCATTCGGAAAGGATTTTTTTATCTCAATTTAGCGACTTTTCAGGGACATCACGACATTTATTGAATTTATATGATGGTTCTGCTGAAAATAAAATGCTAGTGTATATTATGAAAAAGATGCCTACCAGAATTGTCTCCATTTACCTAATAAGAGAAAGAAAAAGAGTTGTATGCTGAGAAAAAGATTTTGTTTGAACTTCACACAGGAAGAAGATTAATAGTAAATGTTTTGTGCACTGCTTCTAACTCGGTCATGACAACTAAACTGTATTGGTGTCACAACTCTCATAAAATCATGTAAGACAGGTTACTAGATTTGGTGGCACTATTTTTTCTAAATATGACCCTGGCTGCTATCACAGTTTACAATTTAGTACATATTTTCCGGGAGATGGTTGATTACCCCGAGTGTTCCAGCTGCCAATCCAGTATGAAAATATCCTATACTCACAATCTTCCACTTCCTGCTTGCATTTGGAGGCAGTGAATACCCCAGTGCCTTCAGCACGTTGATCCTAATGTTAAAATTTTATCAGTTTGCTTTGTCCCCCACATACATTTTATGAAATATCGTGTCTCTCATTGACTTATACTATGCACGTGTGTACTTGCTTTTCGTGTTTAGATATCTGCTGTCCACTTACGATATTTCAAATGTGTGTTTTTGAATCAGTGTGATCAGGCCAAAATACAAACTCATAATACATGTATTTTGTTGTTTTAATTGTGTGTGCAACATTGTAGATGACGTCGGGTGAAAAAATGAGTGAATTTGTGCTGAAATCGTAAAGAGAGCCGCATCAATCTAAATATTTTACTAATTGTTATTATATTCATGAACAAACTTTTACTCATTTAGTTTAATATCAGAAACCAGTTACTTAACGCAAATATATAAATGACACGTAAAATATCGTGAAATAACTGTGATTTTATGTTTAAACTAAGAATGAATTCGTGGAATTTAACATAATAATAATAACATTAATAATAATAATAATAATAATAATAATAATAATAATAATAATAATAATAATAATAATAAATGTTTAAAAATATTTTTAAAAAATAATTAAATTTAATCTACGTAACATGCTGCCTCCGAAATTCATTGTTAAAGTAGTGACACTTAAATTGCGCCCGTATTTTGGAATTCAAAAGGCAATCAATCTTGCAAAAGGTTTTCCTTAATGTATACTACTGATTACTTTGTTTTAAAAGTAGTTTATATATGTAAAAATTATGTTCATTTAAATCAATAAAATGGTTTAAAATATTTTTAATGCTGTATATTTATGCGTAAAATAGTCAATACGCTCACAATGGTTGTATCGGACTTGGAAATATGATAGGCCTCAATTCATAGGTTTATGTTGACAGATTGACAAAACAGCAAGCAGAATTAGGAATATATCTGTCGCCAAACGGTAAGAAGAAATTTTGTTATTGCTGTATTGTATTCATGTTTGTGTTTCTTCGTCACCTAGAAGACATTTTGAAGTCACCACATGCTAATATTATTACTTATTGTGTATAAAGTAGTGAAGATAATGGCCAACAAGTACTTATAAATTGTAATAATATAACTCGTATGACGTATCATTAAAAAATAATCGACTGCCGGTTTTGCAAGTCGCTGAGAAGTTAAGAACGAAAGATAGTTCGTTTAACAAAAAACATTTATGAAAATTAAAACCTCGTTCGACGTGCATATAGCTTATAGCCGCATATTGCCTGCATCGCTTACGACAACATTTGATCTTCTTTTAATCATTAAAAACATTGAAAAGAACGATGTCTTTTGTTAAAAGTTCAACCGTTAATCTTCTCTAAAACATTCTTGCAATATTTCAGACGAACGCGAAGAATTAATTTTCTAAATGTCGCAGGATAGCAGTTCAACAAGAATTTGCAAGAACATGTAGCAGATAAATGTCTCTGTAAATTATAAGTTTAAAATACAGTTGTTTTAATTTAAAATATAATAAACTAACAATAAATAATTATGTGTTATTGTGCTTTGCTACCAACATTACGCTTTGCATTAAGTGAATCTTGTAACTTAAGGCTTAACATACATTTTAAATAAAAAGTCTGAATGAAGGCAGATTAAAAAAATTTATGTTTACTATATGAGTATATATGACTGTATTATCTTATAAACATATAATTTTATCAATCAGATAAATTAATATGTTTAAAACAAAAAAAAGGTCATTAAGATCGAATGCTATTTTTTTAAACAACGAAACCTTAAGCTGTGTTTCAGCCATATACAATATTTTTTCAAAGTGTTTCTGGACGTTTAAGACAAACGCGTGACTGTATCTATGATACATGCGACTATATTAGTGCATCATTTACATTTAATATTTAATGAACAATGTTTAAACAAGACAAGGTAAACAACCCATGGTGGTTTACAGACAGTTTATTATTTAAATGGTTTATTTCAAGCTTTAAAATATATGGCAAATTTTTAACGGCCTCTGTATTTTTTATTTTCTTGAGTGGCAGTATATAAGTAAATGCCAGAAAATCCAAAAACCAAGTCTAAAACTTGCTTGCGGAGTTGCTATGCATAAGTACAACGCACATTTTATATTTGGTAACCTAATGTACCAATTTTTAAGTAAAATATTCTCTTACATTTAATACAAATTATAAATGGTTATTAATGCTTTAAGTTCGTTTCTCACTTTAACTACAGTATATTCCCCCTAGAAATTCTTATTAATTTTAACGGTAACCTAGCAACAAAACATGCTACTTCAGGGTTTGGGATCGGAACGGCTTAAGTGCAGTTAGTTCTATATTTTACCAGATCTACCCAACGTCACAGCCATGAATATCCATCAAACAATATGTAGATCTGAAACTTCTTATACTCATAGTATAAAATTCGGAGTTTAGTTTTGTTCAAAGAGAATATATGCTGTTTAATATGTTCATTGAATAGAAAACGAAATCATAAGCACTTAGTGGTGAACAGGGTAGGCAGGCGAAAACTAGATTGATCAAAATTGCCTTGACATACCAAAATGACTGTTCAAAATCGTCATCCAAATCAAGTTTAATATTTCAAAATTAGTATGATGTTTGCTCTCAAACCATATTTAGATCCTTATTGTCAAATATTCTCTTTTTTTATTTTGTAAAAAAAACAACATATTTACTTGGCTGATCCGTTATTCGTGTTAGTTAATAAATGTACCTGAGTCAGTGGTTGAAATTATATTAAGTAAATTACTTGCCAATAAAATCATGTAATGGTGAAATACAATTTTTAACCGAAAAAAGTGCAGAATTTTCAAATTTTACGAATTTTAATCCTCATGACGTTCGCGTTTGAAATGTGTTAGTAATTTGTCTATTTGTTCAATATTATTGTTTGAACATGAAATGAGGAGCCTGTATAGGTCGTTTACAATGTTTGAACGCGAATTAGGCATTACTTACAGAGTCGGAGGCAAAGGAAATGTATATTGTTTGGGCTTAAGGTTTTTGGCTGCTTATACAAACTTCTTAAATTTTAACCCTTTCACCATACGTTAGGTAACATAAAGGCGACCGCTAAAGATCTAGATCACCTACGCATTTATTCTATCTGATCTGGTTTTACACTGCTCGTTTTTCGTCAGAAATACCATAGATAATTTAAAAGCGTAGATACTTAGTGACGTGAAAATGCTGATTTACCGATCTGAAATAAACTCCATAGCAGTGTGAAAAATACTGCAATTTCATTGGACAAAATAAAATTTCAACAACTAAATTTATTTATATGTTCGGCATCTTAAATACATCTATTTATTATTGAAACTTCATTAAAAGAAACCAATAACGGGTTTAATCGGCTTGGGGTCGATTTAAGTAAATTTTTGCACCGGTTGGTAATGAATGTTTCTTTTTTTGTTCGCGTTATCTGAATATATTCAACTGTCGTGAATGATTACTGACAGTGATTTACATCTACTTGTCACTGATCTAGTTAATAAAGATGAAAAGGGGACATTGAACACCACTGAACACAACAAATTTGGAAATATTGCAGGCTCGGTTTGATTGAGCCTGTACAAAGACAGTAATGAAAATGCTAATTACTGACCATGCCGCCTAGCCACAGGTTGAGCACAACTCAATGTTTACAGCAATAAACAATACAAGTTTGATCCATCGCAAACGATGTATGCATATGGTATAAGGGTAAGTAGCCTTTTTCTTCGAATTTACAGATAGTATAACGAGGTGTTATTATTTTGCCTTTTTATTTTCTTTAATTTATAAATCAAATATCCATAAAACAATTGTAAAGAAATACGTTGTTGCAGAGTGACTTTAACCTGCAGCTGTTTTGTTAATTAAACATGGGTTTCGGCGACGAAACTTGCAAAGGATTTTCTTAATTTGTGTAAACGAAAGCTCTGTTTAAAGTTTTATGTCATGAATGAAATACTCTCATTAAAATAGTTTACATTGAAACAAGCTCCTGAAAAGTTAAATTTTAATTCATTAAAAAAAGAAATGTTAAAATATTCAAATCAAAATAACATCTTACTGATAGGAATGATGATCGAAAAGAATGAAAAACAACTATTACAACATTTCTGTTTTATTAGTTGTTTGCATAAACAAGGCTTTGCAGTATATTAATTCATTGCAATGGTAAATTAAGATTTATTGGTGGTTTGGGTGTCATATGATCCCTCGCGTGCAGTTCGGGTAATATGACACCCAGACTGGCAATATATCCCCTATAAGAAACCAAATAACACAGTAGTAGTACATTTTGTTACGCTGTAAGTATAATTTAGCTCACATAAACTTGTTATCAGTTATCTCAACTGTAATATTAAATTATCTTACATTATATGTATTACCAAAAATGCATTACAGTCTAGAAGTTGTTGTCAACATCTGTAACGGTGCAATGTTTGTTTGTTGTTTTGTTGTTGTTGTTTTTTTATTTGAATGTGCGAGTTTCATGTCCGTAATTTATTTCCGACCGATATATACGAATTACTCCGTCTCGTCTAGAAAAACAAACAGGAGTATTTCTTTAAACACTTATAATTTATTACAACTGAAGTAAGTGAAAATTGAGAGTTGATTATAACAGCCTGATAATTTAAATTACTTGGTCGATATTCATTGCTCTATTGAATGTTTAAAACTATCAAAGGTAATCACGATTTGTAATATTATTACGCTTCTCTTATTGATAAAAGCACAACTAATCATTTCGTCATTTTATTTAGAGTGATACGTTTGATCTGAAATCAAAGAAGAAATGTAAAACAGTCATATAATTTCCCATGTTTATCTACTTAACGATTTTGTTATTATCATAACAGTTTGGAAAAAAATTTGAACTTAACATAAAAATCGTTGTTTACATTTTCATGTCTGTCTGGAATGTATTTTGCAGCCCTAACACAAATGAAAGAAGATATTCCGTCTAAACGAGAATCATATTAATGTAAGTTACATTATTAAATCATCTGCAGGCTACAAAGTAAACATGTATATCGTCTACCATGCATACATTTATCTTCTAGCATGTGTGAATCGTATATCCTTATTTTGAATTCCGTGCACATTGTTTGTAACCTTATAAGTTCATAGTTTTTAAAGTAAAGTTTAATTGTTTTCTGTCGATTTAATCATTCATGTTTGTATTTATGTTTTACCGTTGAGTTTTGTAAGTCTGCTTTGCATATGACTTTGTTCATCGAGATTTTTATCATTTCTTATAGGCAGGCGAAGTTATGGACACAGTTTGCAGTGATAATCCAATAGAAAGTGGTAGTCATATTCAACAATCTGAAGTAAAGGAAAAATGAGCTTTGTTAGCCGCCCAAATAGATTCAGGGCTACATTCATTTACAGCAGAAGATGGTTGAAACCCCTCCTCCTTACCTTCCTGATGATTGCCATAACAAACTATGCTTTATTTTATGTTTTGTTTACGGTCACAACAGGAATTAAAAATCTATTCAAGCGTAAATGTCAGCTTCCCAGTATTCAGGAAGTGCCGGATTACCCTCAAAATATTTTTGGCAACAGTATGTTAACAGATGATAAAAGAAGAAAACAGTCTTGTCGATCATGCTTCAATCATGAATTCAACTATGTGATACAAAACGATCACATTTGTAGTTCCATGTTTCCTGGCCAAGAGATTTATTTATTGATTCTCATAACGACGACACATCGAAATACAGAAGCCCGGAATGCCATACGTGATACTTGGCTATCACACTCCAAGAATAACACAGCCAATGTTCGCTATGTGTTTCTGATCGGAGAAACGCAGAATGTTGTGGACAGGGAAGACATTGTAAGAGAAAATGAAGTTTTTCATGATATAGTTAAAGAGGATTTTATTGATAATTATGAAAATCTGACGTATAAAACTATCATGGGTTTCAAATGGGTTTCCATAAAGTGTGTCAACGCTAAATATGTAATGAAAACAGATGATGACGTGTTTGTAAATGTACCCAATCTTATAAACACTATCAACGGGTCACTAAAGGATAGATTAAACCATACGGTGATAGGAGACTGCCTGATAGACGATTATCCAATTAGAGACATAAACTCTAAATGGTATGCATCATTTGATAGCTATCCAGAAGACTGCTATCCTGGATGCTGTTCTGGTACAGGGTACGTTTCAAGCTTATATGTGATAACAAAAATCTACGGAATATCACCAGATGTACCGTTCTTTCATCTAGAAGATGTATACGTATCATTGTGTATAAATAAACTAGGCTTCCATCTGGAAGATGTCTCCGGGTTTCATCAACACCTGATGGACTTGGAACCGTGTGTTTACAAAGGAAAAAGTATGATAACTTCGCATGGCCTTTCGCCGGAAATGATGAGGAAGATATGGCAAGATCGATGTATGACACCCAATCTACAGTGATGCTTTTATGTTTGACTTGTTTGCATTATTTTACAATAAGATCAGTATTCAATACAAAATGATCACTATTTAATGCGATCTTGATTTGAATTTACTAGACAAGCTGGATTATTTATTAAAAACTGTGCTTTGACAGCGATCGGCTTTATTAACACTTAAAGCATATGGAACAAAGTTCTTATGCAAAGTCGTTTAGCCCTAGCAATAATTAGCTAGTTCTTAGAGGAATATAGTTAACAGTTTTCTAGAGCATTTACGTTGTGAATATGACTATTTTACAACAATACTCAATAATCCTGAATAAATTTGTATAAATAACGTCAATGCTCTATGTTTGCAACGCATGAGTTTTCATAAAACATTTCTGATCGAAAACTAGTGACAAAGAGAGAGAGAGAGAGAGAGAGAGAGAGAGAGAGAGAGAGAGAGAGAGAGAGAGAGAGAGAGAGAGAGAGAGAGAGAGATCCGCTGCGATTAATTGGGAAAAAATGAAATATGCATATCAGGAATGGCCACATCTAACATCAACAGCCTCCTCACACAGCCAAACAGTAGAGAGGAAAAGAGAGCATGGTATTACAATAATCAGTTTCAAAATGGACGCCACAAACAAATAACGAAAGTGAGAACCAGAGGGGTTACCGCCTTGGAACGGCAGTATCCACTGGGGGTTTAAACCAGGGTCTTAAACCACAGGGGTTCAAACCGTGAGTTTGCGTCACTTTAAATGCTGCAAAATGCATAAAGTTTCTGACATGAAAGTGGTTTTCAAAACTAGTGTTATATAACAAAAAGTACGTAAGTTCTGTAGATTTTGAAATTGTATGTTACAATGTAGCAGTTTTAAAAAGTGTTGGAATTTATATTAATCCAAGATGGCGTTTTTTTGAACTCATATTTAAAAAAAAAACACAATAATTGAAATGAAAATAAAGTAATGTTAGATAAGCATTTATTATAAAAATCAAATAACAACAAGACGAAAATTAACAAGTGGCTATCACTGAAGGTGATAAATACCCCCGCAATGTGGTTTTGTCACAGTATACACAAATAATGTTTGTGTTTTTTTAACTAACAGTGAAGGTTTATTTGGTTGGTAACTGTAAAATTGAAATTAATGTATAAAACCCCCGAGAACAATGTCCGTAATATTACATAACAGACTTAAGCAATAGTGATCAACAGGTCATTGACAAGCAACAAGAGCATTGTCCTCTAATAAACATAACTTTTTACATACTTAAAGAAATTAGAAACGCAACTTCTTTAAACATGAAATGTATCTCTTCTTTAAAGAAGTTGCGTTTCTAATTTCTTGAAGTATATCTTTAAAAAGTAAATTATGCATAAGGAATCGTCGAACTCAGAAAATAAAACCCAACGCAGCGAAAAGTTAAAGAGGAAAAGAGAGCAGGAGTTTATAAGAATATCAATTTCAAATTAGATATCACAAGCAATAAAGACACGTTATGAATATATAAATTCTAACAGAGAAACTTGTTTTATCACCGAACACGCCATCTAGCCCCGGTTTGAGCAACACCAATAAACAAAACACTTTTGACACACACTTCATGCGACCAAGTCAATATCTTGAAAACTGCAGAAGTTGTTCGCGTCACAAGATTTTAATAAATCATAGCCCTCACCAAAAATATATTTCCCGCAAGTGTACACACTTTATTTGCATGGGAGCATGAGTGATAACAAATGATCAATTGTTTTTATTTAATATACTTATAGAGTATTAAATGTCTCTAAGATTAATGGTGAGATTTTTAATGGCTAGAAATCAGTAAGTGTCGATTGTGGCGATGAATTGTTAATGTATCAAATAATATTCCCCAATATATTTAGGTTGCATCTGATAAAGTTTTGTCCCTGATCAGATGCGCATGGTCCCCAGATAAAAAACTGGTCTGCCTTAAACAAGAAATAAATAAGCTGAACTCAACAGAATAGAATTTTAACAAGGGATCTGAAAATATAAATCCTGCTAAAGACATAATTTAAAATCATGTAGAAAGTATATCCTTGGGGTTATTCAACAATATTCAAAATTAAATTTTGCAGGGATATTAAAACCCATCATAAACCTGGCCGAAATATCTAAACAAAAAAAATTGTAAAAGTACTATTAACAAAGTATCGTGCTCAATGATCTACAAAGGACGTAACTGATAAGAGCATTGAGGGGAAACTTTTTACAGCCGCCAAACGGCGCAAACAACGCTACTGTCATAATGATACGATGAATAGAATGTTTTAAAAGCCACCAAACACGACAAGTGAGAACATATTGCAGGCTCGGTTTGATTAAGCCTGTTCATGGGCAGTAATAGAAATTCATTTTACTTCCCACGCCGTCTTGCCTCGGTTTGAGCGTAACTCGATATTAACATAAAAAAACAGTACAATTATATCCATCCCAAAAGATGGTATGCAAATTGCGGTGAAAATGGAACCTGCAATGCGGTATTTGCAGATTTATACGATTCCATGGTTCAGCTGCATATGGTCACCATATAAAAAAAATGGGGTTGCCCCAGACGATAAAACAATGGAAGAAACTATATATACATAGAATTTTGACAGGGGATCTGAGAATATAAATCCTGCATATCACAGACAACGCCATAGGCAAAATTCAATAAGCAGGAGGCTTATTCTTGGGGTGGTTGAACAATATCTGAATCTATATTGGCTGGGATATTGAAACCACCCATCTATTAACTATCGGAAACATTTAAACAAAAGCAGTTTTAGACATACAATGTCATAGTATCATGCTCAAAGACCTTCAAACATGTCAATGGACGTAGGAGGCATGGCGTGTATGAAAGTTCTTTTAACCGCTGATGTAAATTGCCATTTCCCTTTAACGTTGTATCACATCAAAACCATATCATTCATAAACTACAGACGATACGAGCATGTTTAAAACACTTGAATTGATTAAAGGTACATTGTAGCCTAACCACTCAAAATGAGTCTGAATAATATTTTAAGTATGCGTTTGGTGCCATAATATTATACTTCTTTTTCTTCTTTTCTTTACTTTTTAATTTAATCACTCAGTCGTATTTGTTATAGGACTTCAATGCCCTTTAAACTATGCGCAGATCGTATTTCGTTATTTTAAGTACACTTACATTCAAAATACACAATGGAAGTGGATTAAAAAAAAAATTTAAGTTTGAATGATCGATTGATATTTGCAACATTAGAACTACTTGTTAACGGGGATATTTATAGAAAGGATCACATATAGTTTTATATGTTCACAATCATAGTATACGTTTTATCGTTTCATTTCAATGAAATTCATCTTATTATACAATGTAGCTAAACGCTTTGGATTGAGAAACTTGACCAAGTATAACGATATCTTATTTATTATTATAATAGCATGTAAGAGGATAACATATTAGCATATTAACAAATTAGATACAATGTAGCAGATCTTCAGCTCTAAGTTAATTAATTGTCCTGGTACACTTATGTCTGCTTTGGTACTCGCCGACAAGCGAAACGATTTTAATGAAGAGCATAAACATGTTTTATATTTTAATGAACATGTATATGTCGCCTTCGGTGGCTTTTTTATTGCCAATATCCTATTTTAAATAATACAAAAACGTAGTTAGTGAGTGTCTTACCGTAAGTACAAACAGTAATGTTATCAACAGTATTTTTGACAAACAGGGTACCCTTTAGAAACACATTTTGGCCAACAGTGCTCTTAAATTCGAATCAATTGCAAGATCATTTTTGTATCAATATAGATGAAAAGGGAACTTTGAAAGCCATCGAACATGACAAATATGAAAATACTGCAGGCTCGGTTTGATTGAGCCTGTTCATGGGCAGTAATGGGAATGCTTATTACTGCCCACGCCGCCTAGCCCCGGGTTGAGCGCAACTCAGTAATTACACCATTGAATAGTACAATTTCGATCCATCCCAAACGATGGTATGCATATGGCGGTGAACATGGAACCTTCAATGAGGTATTTTCAGATTTGCACCATTCCATGTTCAGCGGCGTATGGTCCCCAGATAAAAGAATGGGTTTGCCCTAAACGAGAAAACAATGGGCGGAACTAAACAGAATAGAATTTTGACAGGGGATCTTAGAATATAAATCCTACATATCACAGACTACGCCAAGGCAAAATTTAAAAAGCAGGAAGTATATCCTTGGGGTGATTGGACAATATCCAAATCGACATTGGCTGGGATATTGAAACCACCTATCTATAAACTGGCCGAAATATTAAAACAAAAGGAATTTTAGAAGTACTATAAACATAGTACATAAGTAACGTGCTCAACGACCTTCAAAGGACGTAACTGATAACAGCACTGATTGAATGTACGGAGAGACTTTTTACAGCCGCCACACGGCACAAACAACGCTACTGTGATATTGAAATAGATGAAAAGGGAACTTTGAAAGCCATCGAACACGACAAATATGAAAATACTGCAGGCTCGGTTTGATTGAGCCTGTTCATGGGCAGTAATGGGAATGCTTATTACTGCCCACGCCGCCTAGCCCCGGGTTGAGCGCAACTCAGTAATTATACCATTGACTAGTACAATTTCGATCCATCCCAAACGATGGCTTTTAATGTTCTACAAACCGTTAACAAGATGTTTCTATTCAACCTTAAGAACAACTTCAAAACTTTGAACAAATGAATGCTACTAATGTTGTCAGAACAGTAAAGAAAAATATCGAGATCTAAAATTCCATACATTTTTATTTTCATAAACTCACATAAAAGTAAACAGCACAAAACATAATTTTAAACGCCCACATGGGTAACATGATACTGGTAACAATATCTTGTATCATTTATTGTGTCCTCGTGACTTACATATGTAAACTTTACGAGGTATTAGTAAAAGTGTGTTTGACCTTCAATTTTCTGGTCGCTTCCTGGTCGCGTAAACGTCGATAAACCTTGATTTCTCTTCCAAAGAACGCAACATTTTCTTGTAAGTATCATACAACCATGTGGAATTTTAACAAAAATGTTTTGTACTGCTTAATTTTTGTGAATTTATGTAAATAGCATTTATGGCAATTTTAGGACTAGTTCTTTTCTGTACTATTTTAATTATTCTTTATATATGTAAAACGAAGATACACTATAATTACGATTATCTGTTTATTAGTGCAAAGTTTCATTGAACGGCATTCTGACGTTATTGAGATTTTGATAATTTTCTTTTTTTATGGATGAGTGTAGTGGACCCTTAACAATATATATTCATAATAGATTTGGAATGTTCAACAACGCGTGATATTTATATGAATTATTAACTACATTGAATACCAACGATCGTCTACTTTAACAAAGACTGTTTGAACAGCAGGTTCATATTTCTTAGTCACAATATTCTATACCAAAGATCGTCTACTTTAACAACAACAACAAACAACAACAAAACTTTTGTTTGCAAATCGGCAACCATATTGCCTTTGGCAAATTACACATTCACAAAGACTGTTTGAACAGCAGGTTCATATTTCTTAGTCATAATATTCTGTAGCAAATAATGAGCTTTATTTAAACGGATTGTTTGCTCAGTTTTATATTTTGACATCGGCATTACCGACAATTCGACCAACAATTGAAATACATTGTGCTTTATGTTTATCCGATTTCAGATTTCAGATGATCGAATTCTTCCTTCTCAAAACCTGTCAAAATTATGAATAAAGACTTCTTCTTCTTCTATGATCAAAAGATTTATGCACTGATAATTAGCAAATCGAAAGACTCTCCCATGTAACATTTTCATTATTGATAAACGTGCGAACTATTTATGGCGTTTTATATCGTTCAAGACATAAATTTAAATAGATATAAATATGTATTTAATAAACAAAAAAAAACAAAGTTAACATGTTTTTATTAAACATAAAAGGCGACATGAACTTTAAAAGTAGGATATTATTCAATCACGCCCATGATATACTTCCTGCTTTTAAATTTTTTCCTTCGGCGTTGTCTGTGATATGCAGGATTTATATTCTCAGATCCCCTATCAAAAGTCTATTCTGTTTAGTTCCGCCTACTGTTTTCCCGTTTAAGATTAACCCATTATTTTATCTGAGGCACATGCGTCGCTGAACATGGAATGGTATTAATCTAAATATACCGCATTAAATGTTCCATGTTCACAGTCATATGCAGACAATCGTTTAAAATGGATCAAAATGATACTGTTCACTGTGTAACTATTGAGTTGCGCTCAACAGGGGGTTAGGCGGTAATATGCATTTCCATTACTGTCCGTGAAAAGGCTCAAACATTAATGCCCACCCTAATACTCGCTCCCGAAGAAGTTAATCCATGCATGTACATGTAATAATGTACTCTGAAGACTGATGTTTCACACATTGATAAGATCAAGTGTTCATCTTATTAACCCCGTGGTCCACTAGCAGTAGAATTATAATTTAACTTCACCTTACAGGTAAGTCTCGCTTAATTTTATAATTATCAAATAATTAAGGATCGCGCAAATACAAAAAAAGCAAGAACTAAAATGAACCTCTTCACCAGTCATAGTGTTATTGATTAGTTTGAACCATAAGATTCATTCGTGCAGCAATAATTAGGGTTGTCTGTTAGGAGTAGCATTATTTTCATCATTCGTGATGTTCAGTCGCAGTAAAACGTTTATTCATTAACAATAAAAGTAATATGTAAATAAGCTTAAATGTATTTTACTTCTGTCAGTACGAACTACTTTGCATCAATCAATAATTTTGTCATCGAAATAAGTATGCACTTAACTGCCGCTAACAAAAACATTAAGAACTTTATAAGTGTAAGCAACTTATTACTTTTATAAAAATAATACAATATTTGACAATCCGTTGCGAATGAGAGGAAACTCACTTTCAAATGAATTCGGAGGTAAACAAGGACTAAGATCGCCGTGTAAGAAAAACATGTACCATATGGTGCAACTTATCATTAGCTTTACTTGATGAGCCATGGTCCTTTAAACAACAAAGGAATCTATCGGGAAACGCTTTTCATCAAATAATTTATAACAATTGAAAATAATAACAATATTTAGTTGTTAAGTCCACAAACGATTCATTATGCTGTATCACGTTCATTGATATCTAATATTTCAACTGTTCTTTATACAATAAATTTTCTGTTCGTCACCCAGCGGCATAACGTATGCAGCAAACAACTACTATCTCTATTTGTATTTTGTTAAAAGTACATGCAGTAAAAAAAATCGAGACATTTATAATAATTTCAGAAAACACTTCAATACTAATCGAAGTCAGTGTCCTGATTTAAAATATTGATCAATGACTAAAAATAAAATAATGTAAAAATGTAAATATAAATGTTATCGAATATGTTCCAATAACAATCCATTTTTTATACCCAAAATTAAAACTTGACAAATATAACATGGAAAACCCCTATAACATTAATGATGTCAGTCAATATTTATATCTGGAGAAACTTGATCACCAATGTGCTTATCTTGTAAGTTTTCGGTTCAGTATCTTTTAGTTTGAGAAAAATACGTGGTTGCGGAAAATTAAACGCTGGACTGTGTTCTTACTTTAATTAAAAGGGAGGTAATTTTCAAAAAAAACGGACATTTAAGTTATTGTATTTTATTCCTTTGCATCACTTGGCTTTAAAGATTGTGTTCTATCTTCTGTACATGCCAAAAAACTTCAAAAGTGGACAGTTAAATATTCTGTTTGAGATTAAAAATGTTAATAATTATCGATCTAATCATTATGTAGTAAATTGGAGATAACCTAGACCTCTGTGAAAAAATACCCGCTTTATCAAATGTCGAGATATATACAAATATCACAAAATAAATGAAAGATAAAATAAAGCATCAATATTGTTTTAATTAAAAAAACTGGTCAGTTTTCATTTTTGTTCGGTATGTATTAAACATGTATATCTGCATAATAAATTAAATTTGCAAAGAAAAGGTCTCGTGTATACTAACGTATAACGTATAAACAGTACATGTATGCAATGCTCCAGCTGGGAGAACTGCGAGCCATCAGTTTCGCAGTCAATTTAGTTGTTCACGTTTTCTGTATACACTTAGTCTAAAAAATTGTTAGTCATTCAGCGGTATAACCACTGCAACAAAAACTACTAGTACAATGTAGTATCTTTTTTATTTTTGGATGAATTAATTCTTAAACATTTAACACCGACATTGACCTCTAATGTTTTAACTTTACTATTTTACTATTGTACCAATTTATAACAAGATGCAGTAAAATTACTTGTGAATTTATAATGATAAATAATTCTTCATTACTAATCAGACTTTACGTCAAGACTAAAACTTATGAAAGAAATAATTAAAAGGTTTATATAAAAATTAAGGGAATGACTTGTTTTCATTTTAAATAGATATTTGCTTTTAAAATTTGCATTATGCGTTAATAATGACAAAAACACTTTAAGCTATCATAGTTTTTTGAAAAGTCCGAAGATTTAGTCGCGCAGTCGCTTTGTCTTTTCAAAATCTTTCTGCAATGAAAAATAATTTACTTACATTCAGTCGTGCGTAAAACAATTATTCACTAATAACATGTTCCTTTCCAACAACATGCACCAATAATTTAGGATACAAGATGCATATTTATATTTGACAGCATTTCAGTGAAACCTCTCTATAAAGACCACCTTTGAGGCTGGGCAAAAGTGGTCAATAGTGGGGTGGTCGACACAGCGTGTTGTTCGAATGAGGCTCGTTATTGTCCGTAACGATACTCCAGAAACTAAAAAATACTAACATTCAATTGCGAAAACTAAAAAAATAACCGAGTTTAAACGATTTGTTTATTTTCATTAAATTTCACTAAAGTACTTCTTGATAATTATCCATTTAAAGAAAAAAATGCCACATATCGCACCGATGAAACACAGACGGGTAAACAAGAGAGGGGAACTGTACACAAACTAAATAAGTGACGCTGTTACATATATAACCGTGTGTGATACATTAATAAACAAACAACCTTTATATAGGCACCGCGAGGAAAACGAGAGACGGGTCACCACAATCATAACAGGTCATTGCAAATTTTTTTGGGAACGACCGTTCCAAGGCGTTAACCTAAAGGGTTCTCCTTTTCGTAATTGCATGTGGTTTCTCATTTGAAATTAATATGTTATAAACGCATGCTGTCTTTTCGTCTCTTCTTTTCGTAGCGTGGGAGGCTGCGTTTTTTGACTGTGGCTATTACTGAAATGCATTTTTGTAAAAAAGTAGATGTACTAATTTTATCACTAATAATGGTTTCATGACGTAATACTCTTAATATCATCCATCTTAAGTTTCGGTAAAAAGTAAATGTGCATTTCAGGAATGGCCGCATCCAGCTGATACAGCCTCTCCACACTGCCAAAAAGTAGTAAACAGAAGATAACATGGTAACATAATAATCAGCTTTAAGCTAGATGCTACAAACAATGATTGTCAGAACCCTAGTTGTTACCGCCTTGGAATTGTTTGGGGCAAAGAATTCGCAACTGGGGGTTAAATTCAGGTTCAAGGATGCACCAACATCACCTTTGCCCTAAGATTTATATCGTTTATTATTGTAACTTGCACGATCCGAATTAAGAATTCTTCCTTAAAATATTTTTGTTTTGATGTTCTAAATATTATTATATAGATTCTAAACCAAATTAAAACTGCTAATCAGTTGATTAAACGACAGTTTTGTTAACCTTTAAGATAGGTATTTTCCAAAAAAAATAATGGAGATAAAATAATCGATCTGTTCGAAATAAGAAAATAAGGGATGAAATACAAATGGCAGGGAATATGGAAAAATGTCGCGCATCACAGTGACTGCCAATTTAAAGGCATTTATAAATAAGCAACTAACATGGAAAATGTTTAATCGAAAACAATAAGAATGGACTACAGAGAACACGTGTGGAGTTCGATTTTACTTCCGTGATTAAATATGCTATTCCAATTTAATCCATATACGTTATTGTCTTAAAGTCCAATCCAGTTTTGCGGATAATAATCATGTACATTTGTCAGTTTAGCAAGGCTGCTATTTGGATCAGGGTATCCTTTAAAATAGACAGTAGTTCCATTAGAAAGCCACGCCCCCCACCATCCAAATGTTCCGCACGTTATTATGACGTCACTGCATAACGTCATGAGTGCCATGTCATCAATGTCTTGGGTAAACGGACTATATATTACATTGTGTATGTTTCTCTTACACCATTCCATATCGTCACTTAAAACAATGAATTGCACCTTACGGTATTTGGACTTAAAGAATCCAATCGCTTTGTCTATATAATTCGTCCCTGCAATTCCCCGATCTTCTTTTAAAAAATCACCCCTTCGTACATGCAAACACACATTTTTATATCCTTTCACGGATTTTCTTTGAATAAATTCTTTAGCGTTAAGTTGATATTTTTCTTGAATTGTAAATGTTTTCCTGATAAATTCTTCTTCTTTAATGAAATACTTCCAGGACTGTAGATACCGTCCTATTGTTATATTGTTGCTTGGTAAATCCAAAAACTCGGTGAATTTTGCTGCACTTTTCTCATCAAACCTGACTAAGTTTCTTATTTTAAATCTTAAACTTGAAACGCAAGGTATATTAAAGAATTGAGGTATTGTGAATGAATCATATATCACTGGTATTTTGTGCATACGTTTTGCTGTGGCGATCAAAGAAGCTATTTGAAACATCTGATTTCCCATTCTTCCACCACTATCATGCAGTGTTATAAAGGTCTTCTGCGACTTTGTAACTTCAGTTTTGTAATCGATCTTTGTACTGTTCCATTCTGTGCGTTGATAGCATGTCAGATTTATAAGTGTATCATCATATACCAGAGCGGAAGATAGATGATCGTAAACACGTTTTTCACAATAGAATGAAAATACAGAAATGACCAACAGAGAGGAAAAAGCTATACCGAGTTTCCTTAGTCGTTTCATACTGAGAACATACAGTTACGTTCTTCGCTTAGGATGGTTGTTGAAATCCAAAATAAGTATCTTGGGATTTATCGTATCCTAAACGGGAAGTTTCGGTAAATGCCGTTATCCAGTAGTGTGTGATGTACGTATCGAAATAAAACGATACGAGTCCATAACTTCAAAATGCATGTAATCAATATACTCTCTATTGTCCGTAACTTCAAAATGCATGCAATCTATGTACTCTTTTTGTCCATAACTTCAAAATGCATGTAATCAATGTACTCTCTATTGTCCATAACTTCAAAATGCAAAATGGGTACTATCTATAGTCCATAACTTCAAAACGCATTACATTGTAATCAATGCACTATCTGTTGTCCATAACTTTAAATGTACTTTCTATTCTCCATAACAGTTACATCCAAATGCATGTTTTTAATAAACTCTCTTTTGTCCATAACTTCAAAATGCATGTAATCAATATAATCTCTATGGAATCCGCCGTGGTTCTGAAAATAAAATTGAAAATTGCATTTTCAGAAATCGCTACAATTAGAAAACACAGCCTTCCCACGTAGGGAAACTGTAAAGAGGGAAAAAGAGCATGTGTTTATAAAAATATATCCACCTATAATAGGACATACCATAAAATTTAAAAAAGATAGCCCTCGGAGTTACCGACTTTGAACGGACAGTGGCAAAACAAATTGACACTGGGGGTGTTTAACCAGGTTCAGGGTGTCCCAACCTCACACACGTGCCCTAACAGTACAACAGCCCAAACAAGAACAATTTGTGTTGGTGCAATAACTTGAAAACAACAAATCAGCTTAACAATGTTGCATCCAAAAACACATATATAAATCATAAGAACTAATAGCATTCCAAAGCAAAAGTGCGGGTACTCAGTGATCTTACCGAGACCATAGCACATGGAGTCTTATAAGCAAAAACACGATGACAGGGATAAAATCCCCATACTTCTTCGTAAACTTTTACGAAGCCTACGGCTCGGGTAAGACACCCAGACCGGCAATATATCCTCACACACCCTGCCAAGAAAAACATAAAAACCGTTTTACAATTTCTCGTTCGAAAATCAGCTCGTTAGTCCTTCGAAGCCTTCGTTACTGGTATTATTGTTTATATAAATCAAAGTGAGTTAATCTGTAGATTTAGGGTCTACTGTCTTTTTATTAATAAATTGAGTAATTGGGTATATTATCGTTAGCACTGAGTATTTTTTCTTTTAGTTTTTCTTGTATAAAATAAGAATTTTTCTTTTTGGCAGATAAAAATATATACTGGTGTTCGGTATGGCGGTTTAATTTTGAATATAATATCAGAAAGCTATGGTTTCTTTTTAATTAGTATTACATTCTGGTAGTCAAGCATCATGGTTTCCTTTAAAGTCACGAATAAACATAGACTCAAAACACTGTCGAATCCAAACCCTAACATCAAACAATTTAGATGTTTTATTTCCCCGTCATTTGAATGCTTTCTTTCAATTTATAAAACAGATTTAAAAACGTTGAAAATCCATGAACGGTTAAAGAATTCAAGCTGTCGTTTGTCATTTGATATTTCTTTTCGAGTTCTCCACGGTATTCATTAACTCATTAGTGAATTCAAAACGAATGACATCCAGCTCACCAGGTTACCCTCCACAGTTCATCGCTCAAGTATTTGTTTTGATGAAACGATTATATTGGAGCTCTTATAACGTCTTTCTTTTACACCTCCTAAACTTTCACATGTACTATGTATTTTATATAGCATAATGCCCCCTTTCTATAAATTCTGACACCCCTTATAAAATAATGACCCTCCTCTCGAGTTTATTTATTAAAAAAGAACATCATGGGCATACGTTTATGATTCCGGTCCATATTTATTGATTTGTTGTATTCATTACAAACAATATTTGAATTCCCATTCTTTCAATAATTTGGTAGAACCGACTGCGCCATTGGATCATTAAATAAGCTTAGGAGGTCAGTAATATGTATTCATTTATTTAAAAAGTTAATGATTTAAACATGACTCTGATCTAATGTGTGATGTAAGAGAAATATATTAAAATGATAAACAACTTCGAACGCGTTTTAACGATGGTATCGGCGCCCACCTCCGGTCTCTATCGTATTTTTAAAAGCAGCTGAGTTATACCATACCAAAATAGTTTATTCAGCAGAAAGCATTATACAATGTTTATAGCCTAAATATACAATATTACAATACAAGGTATAACACTGTTGGCGAAAGCTTAACGTTTTCGAAACATAGGAAAATACATATAGGCGAAATTTCGTAGAAAATAATACATTATTACATGAATATCAGGCAGGAAATGACTTAGAACACATAATCATCCTACAAATCATAATTTGTTTTATTATACAAGTCTTTTATAAGTAACTTTATTCGAATCTTGTTGAGCGCTGTTGTTTGTATGTCTTATATTTTTTGTTTTAATATTTCGGCTAGTTTTAATATAAGCGGTTTCCAATTTTTCAGCTATTATTGGTTAAGGTATTTATATTGTTCAATCACCTCTAGGATATACTTCCTACTTCTATATGTTTTGCATGCGAAGTTCTCTGAGGTAAGCATGATTTTTATTTTCAGATCCCGTCAAATTTCTGGTTTGTTTAGTGATTCCCATTCTTTTATCGTTTAGGCCAAACATGTTTTCTTATCTTAAATCAGAAACAGCGGATAATTGAGTGGTATTAATTTAAAAAAAAAACAAACACATGGAGCGTATTCAGATAGACATGGCTGGTTGAAGTCGTCTTACAGTAGCGGTTTTGTTCAGTAACGGTAGGGAAAAAGTAGAGAGGAGAGCATTTTAAATTCACAATAGTTTTTTATTATTCCGTGTGTCAGCAGTAAAAATGCCACATGTACATATAGCCAGTCGTGTTGTCTGTAGATAATGGCTTACTGAGGACTAGCAATTATGGACACTTTCATTAGGCTTAGCTTTTGTGCAACTTTTTTATTTGGGGAAAGCTCTTGGTTAGCTCATTCTGTAGCACGTTTGGAATTGCATGGTTGCCAGTATGAGCACGTTTTTTATATCGATTGTTTGTATTAATTTCAAACGACAGGTGAATCCTCATTTTTTTAATACATGCAACTTGGCAGAATTGATTGCACCATTTATCTTAAAATAGGTTAAGATGGCCGATTAAATCTATTCACTTATGTTCATGTATGTTATTTCAAACGAATGTCTTTATTGTTTGTTTATGTGAAAAGTGAGAGAAATACACGAAACGATAATTCATTTCGTCAAGCGAATGTTCTTGATAGTAAGATAGATAGATTTATTCCGGTATGGTTCTTTATCCTACCACTACCCATTTATTTCGCGAAAATCGGCCTGCCTAATAAACTTGACGTTTATACGGCACCCAGGCATTATTAGGCAGGTCCGGACCTTCTTTTGACCTAGTTTTCCGATACACAAAATACTTGCTAAAACTTGACCTGGAACTAATGCTACTCTTTTTTGCAAGTTCCCAAACAGAGAAGGAACCATTTGCACTACGAGAGAGTCCCATTTGTACTACGAGAGAGTCTAGTAGTATAATCCACTTGAAACAGGGGCCGCTCGAGCCGCTCTTATTAAAACTGACGTCATTTTCTAGATCAACATTTCCGGCATGACAAGTGTGTAATCAATTTCGAACATATTTTTCGGCGTTAGCTGTCTAAGGTCACTTTTGACCTAGTTTTTCGACCAATGAAATGTTGTAAATAATACTCGTATTCTCTTATTATGCAGAGGGAAACTGAAATAAACTATTTCGATTGGTAGCTATTTACACCAGAGAGGCATCTAGCAGGGTGGAGAGGTATCTAGTGGGATTTTTATTATTATGCAGCGGAAAAATCAAATAGATTAATTCGATTGGTTGTTAGTGGGTGTTGTATTGGAGGAAAAACATATTTACGATTTAAGTAACCAGTTAAGTCAATATTGATGGCTTAAATACAATATTATATGGAATATTCTTGGGTGTCAGGTAAACACTTGCATACAATACACAGTGTAAAACGAAAGAGAAGTGTAGATATTCCTAGTTCTTACTGGTTCCTTTCTAGTTCCTTTGATACTGATTATTAATTTTAAGTACGAAATAAAAGTTTACTGTAGTGTAGTGGCTAACACTCTCGCCTCTCAAGCGGAGGCCCCGGGTTAAATACTCAGGACGGACACTTTTTTTAAAGTTAATATACTTAAAAGTTGGTAGATTTCGCTCTTGTAGCAGGCTGTTATTATTTATAGTTATTAAATTTCAAGGACATTTATTCATCTTGAATTCTCACTCTACACGAGGTATTTTATTGAAACTGAATATTTTGCTTCAGTATCTTTAATCGACTTGTTATCACTGTATGAAATTGTTGCAACAGCTTCAACATTTTTTTGAAAGACACTTTCAATAAATTTATGAGTTGTCATGATTCGGTCGCTTAATCTCTAAGTCATACTAAGAAGGCAGGGAGGGTTCGTCGACAGCTATAACAAATAAAATAAAATAACTAAACTGTGTCTGCTTTGCCTCTCTGTATTTCTTTCTTTCTTATATACATGTATATATAAATCTTTTCCAACAACGCCGTTTATCTTTTTTAAAGATATTTCTTGTTTGGATTGGATTAGACTAAAATGTGTTTAAATTGTCGCTTTTTCTGTGCTGATGGATTTATATGCTTGAAGATAAGAAATCCCGATTCAGTGCCTGCGTCTAGGCCATTTCGGTTTCGAAATAAAAACTGAAATGGCTTTGTTGCTGGTGTTAAATGTCAACTGACTGAAGAAAGGAAAAAATAAAGACTATTCTTTTGCACAAGGAAATACAGAGACTAGCTTTTTTCAAGTAGGTTAGTCAGCTGGAAAAAGTAGAAACTGGATGTTGCACATTGGACATGTTGGAAGCCTACGACCCGTAAACCCGCTGATTATGATGACAGGTTTGTCGACTGTTTCCAATGGATTTTGCAAAATTCTTTTTGTTTCAAATTCTTACAGACACCCCTCGTATTTCTTTGATATTTCAGTATTCTCTACACATAGCCTATAAAAGTGAAACCAATTTAAACAAAATGGCCGACTTTTAACAGAATTGTCTCCAGGACAGATGTATTCATACGCCAACAACCGATGTTCATTCTTTTTAAAATCAAGGAAAAATTTCTTTCAAGCGAAAAAAAAGTGAAAAATAGGTAGTGGTGGTAGGATAAATATAATATTAGGTTACTGTCTTCACCAAGCTTGAATTTATTAGGCTCGTCTCCGAAAAATATACAGGGCTCGGTAGAGCGTCGCCCTGTATATTTTTCTCCAACTCGCCTAATAAATTCAAGCTTGGTAAGACAGTAACCTAATATTCTATATATAGATGGTATCGAATGCGGCTTCCAGTGTCTGAGTTTTTACAAGGAGCTGAGTTATATCATTCTATAAATTTATGTTTGTATACGGTTTAAAGGTAGGAAGCGGCATATGCATGTTTTTTAAACAAAATCATTTTTCTTCGAAATCAGAAGAATTTGCACCTACCATAAAAGACGATTCTCCAAAAATCTGCACAAGTTGTGCATTTTCTAATAAAAGTTACAAGAACTGCAATAGTGAGGGTGTTCTTTGTGATCAATGCTTTTCTGTTGCCATAGCCTCGTCATCTAGTCAACAATAAAGAGACACTCATACCATTTAAATGAGCGAAAGAAAACCGTCTTATGTGCTAAAGTCGAGTCTTAATCGCGAAACCTATGTTCAGTGTGATATTTTAAAACAATATAACATAATCATATGATTTTAAGTGACTGGTGTCTTAACGTTTAAAGGGAGGTGAACAGTACATGCAAGTTTAAAATTGAATTCGAAGTGACGTTGCAGAGCGCTGTAGTCTTTTTGTCGGTAATATTTCATTTTTAATTTAGAGATGACTTTTACGAATAATATGTATGAAAAGTGAAATATGCATACATGTATCTGTAATTGCCATATTCAGCAGACTCAGCCTCTCCGCACAGCTTAAATGTAGAGAGGAGAAGAGAGCATGGTTATCATGGTTATACAAAAATCAATTTGAAAATAGAACCCGAGGGGTTACCTCCTTGGAACAACCAATTGCAAAACAATTTTCCACTGGGGATATAAACCAGGTTCAAAAGTTAACCAACCTCACACTTGCCCAAACAGGTTATCATATAAACAAACAAGTAAAAGTTGTCTTGGTGAAATTACTCCAACCCATCAGCTATTTGAACTTCTAAGTGAACTTTGTGTATTATTTGCTGTAGGTTGCAAAACTAATCTTTATAAAATAATTACTTAAAATACCTGTGGCGTCCTATTTGAATTGACATACATATATAAAACATGCGCTCTCTCTATCTTCCTCTCTTCTTTTTCGCTGCGTGGGGAGGCTGTGTTTTTTTGAGTGTGGCGATTCCTGATATGCATATGTTGCTTTTTTTTGTTGCAGTAGTAATTTTAAGCTTTACTGTATTTTTGAATCAAATCTGCGGTAAAACTTGCAAATGTGTTCTTTAATTAATTTGGTGATACCATTAACCCTGTTTTTCTGTATTGCAAAGATTACATTCTTGCAAGCACTGACATTGATACACGCTCAAACAAAAGATACAAGCTGCGAAATATGTACACCCTTAGATGTTGCACTCGAGAATACACCATCTCACAATGAAAGATTTACAATATAAATATTAAAAACACCCCTTAAAAGATTTATTTTAGTAGTTACAAAACCAATATAAATGAAACTATTTAGATCAAGAATGTTGGCATGCTTTTCTTTGTTAAGCTTGATGTTATCAGAAAATATTGTGTTGTTTAAAGATGGATTTTTGTTTTGATATGTATAAAGAAAAAGTCATGGTGCCTTTAAGACAGAGCAGCAACAAGGGATTGACAATTAGTACCAACAGGAATGTCTATCACTGGTTTATAAATAAATCAAACTGTTTGTTTTAGGATTCTGAAGTCCCGACAATGAAAACTTGGTTGAGCAGTAGTTCGTTGTCAATATTTTGGCTATCACCTAACGAAAGCTGAAGCAATATTTGAAAAAAAGTAAACCAGACGAGTGTTTTGCTTGTGTGTTTTGTTTGAGCTGTAAAGTCGACATTGAAAATAAATTCTACAACCGGTATTGTTCTACCTAATGGCTGAAGTGAAAAAAAATGTTGTTTTTTGTCTCAATGTCGCCATTAAAACTTAGATCATGGCAAATACCAGATAGCAAATAACTGAATACAAACTCTAACTACGTGTTCAGTTTATAGTTTGAATATAGTGTTTACCTCCCTTTAAACGTGCAGATAGCGAAATTAGTTAAAACCGACATAAAATTTTCGTTTTTCTGTGAGTTTTCTACGGCGGCATAGATGTGACATGTGTGCTTTTTATTTATTTTGGGTTTTTAAGTTTTTTTTTATTTCAAATAATAAAAACCTCATCAAATTATTGCGTTCCCACGAGATATATTTAAACTTTTTTTTTCAAAATAAAAAAATCTTCAAATTATTGCGTTCCCACGAGATAAATTTAAAAGATTTTTTTATTTTCAAAATAAAAAAAAACACATCAAATTATTGCGTTCCCACGAGATAAATTTAAAGTGTTTTTTTTTTTCAAAATAAATAAAGCGCATCAAATTATTGCGTTCCCACGACTTTTTTCATTGCGTTCCCACGAAATAGTTAACGAATCAGAAATGACCGTTAGTAAACTCCCAAGTTAATTCCCCTTCATAGTTTTCTGCCATTAATATTGGAAAATAATATTAAGGCAGGTTTAGGGTTTGCATTGACGGTCGGACATTTAGACATATGCTTGTGTTTGTTTGCTTTCTGCCTCGTTATGTACTGTACAATGCCATTCCAGGTGTTTCATTTTTCAAATTACAAAACTAGATTACAAAACACGTAAAAATTGCACTACAAAACTGCAATTCACGTGCATTGAACAACGTTAAAGGTCCGATGTGATATCTTCTGTCGTGGCATAAGTTAAGATTAAACGATGTTTCTGTTGTTGTTTTTTTTCGGCCGTTGTTGAAGCCTGAATTATATTGCATGGATGGTTAAATAATGCCCAATTTTGATAATCAAAGATCCAAAAAGCAAAATGCAACAATCAGAAGGCAGAATGCAATAAACTGTTGTACTTGAATATCGCTCTAAAGCCCATCATCGCTTTAAAATGGCCGACGAAAGAGATGTGCTCATATTACAATATTTCTACGAAGGACTTACTTACGAAGAAATCACACTAGTCTTGTATGAACGCCATGGAATTGAACTCAGTGTTCGACATTTACACCGGATACTTCGTTCGCTGTGTCTTAGTCGAAGAATGTACAGTGAAACTGGTTCTGTTGTGGACTTTGTGATGAACACCGTGCGAACGCAATAAAATAAGTAGTGGGAACGCAATTATTTTATTTTTTTTTCTATTTTTAGAGAAAATAAAAAAAATCTTTTAAATATATCTCGTGGGAACGCAATAATTTGATGAGATTTTTTTATTTTGAAAATAAATAAATCGTTTAAATTTATCTCGTGGGAACGCAATAATTTGATGAGATTTTTTATTTTGAATAAAAAAAACAACTTATAAAACGAAAATAAATAAAAAAAACGCACATGTCACATCTATGCCACCGTAGTTTTCATTGACATAAAACTGATTAAAGTTGAGAATAGTAATTGTATTCTCTACATAACAACAATGTTTTCTTTGGAGAGCCATACACCGCAGGATATTAGAGAAATATGACATTAATGTTGTTTGTTATTATAACTTTAAACAGCTCAAATTTGAAATGTTTGGGCTTATAGTGAATAGCACTAAACATGGGATAATCGTCAAAGGCAGCGTTTCCAAAAAATCCCATGAACAGACTGAACCATACTTAACAGCATATGAACAGGTTTAATAAATTGTTACAGCTGATTATCTAGCTCAGTCAAACGTTATAGTCCATGAACACGTTTAGTCTGACTTTAAAGTCTATGAACACGCTCAATCAACATTACAGCTAGTGAACAGGCTCAGTCAAATTTTATAGTCCATAAACTCGCTGAATAAAACTTTACAGCCCATGAATTTGTTCATACACTTAAAGCGCTTCACAAGGCTCAATCAATCTTGACAGCTAATGACCAGGCTCAGTCAATCTTGACAGCTAATGACCCGGCTTAATCGATCTTTAGAGCTCATGACCCGGCTTAATCGATCTTTACAGCTCATTACCAGACTCAATCAATCTTTACAGCTCTTGACAAGGCTCAATCAAACTTGACAACTCATGACCTGGCATAATCGATCTTTACAGCTCATTACCAGACTCAATCAATTTTTACAGCTCATTACCTGGCTCAATCAATCTTTACAGCTCATGACCAGGCTCAATCAACCTTAACAGCTCTTGACAAGGCTCAATCAATCTTTACAACTCACGAACAGACTGAATCAATTTTTACAGCTCATGAACAGGCTCAATCAAATTTTACAGCCCATGAACACGCTCAATTAATTCTTAAATTCTTAAATTAACCCGTTACCGATGTCATGCAGTGATTGTTACGTATATCATGTATATCAGGGCTATCCGATCAACCTTTTTGGGGGTTGCCCCGGTTAGCTCAATCGGTTGCGTTGCAGGAATTGCAGGGCTAGGCGCTGTCGCCGTGACGGTGCGGGTTCGCTCCCAGCTTGAGTCACTATCATTTTTAAGCTCATAAACAGGGTCAATCAATCTTTACAGCTCTTGAACTGGCTCAATCAATCCTTACAGCTCATGAACACGATCAATCAACCTTTAAAGCTCATAACCACGCTCAATCAATCTTTACAGCTCAAGAACAGGCTCAATCAATTCTAACAGCTCATGAACACGCTCAATCAATATTTACAGCCCCTGAACAGGCTCAATCAATCTTTACAGCCCATGAACACGCTCAATCAATCTTTACAGCTCATGACCAGGCTCAATCAATCTTAACAGCTTATGAACACGCTCAATCAATCCCTACAGCTCAAGAACAGGCTCAATCAATATTTACAGCTAATGAACACGCTTAATCAACCTTTAAAGACCATGACCAGGCTTAATCAATCTTTGCAGTGTATGACCAGGCTCAATCAATCTTTACAGCTCATGAACACGCTCAATCAATCTTTACAGCTCATGACCAGGCTCAATCAATCTTTACAGCTCATGACCAGGCTCAATCAATCTTTACAGCCCGTGAACACGTTCAATCAATATTTACAGCTCATGAACACGCTCAATCAATCTTTACAGCCCATGAACAGGCTCAATCAATATTTACAGCTCATGAACACGTTCAATCAATATTTACAGCTCATGAACACGCTCAATCAATCTTTACAGCTCATGAACACGCTCAATCAATCTTTACAGCTTATGACCAGGCTCAATCAATCTTTACAGCTCAAGACCAGGCTCAATCAATCATTACAGCTCATGAACACGTTCAATCAACCTTTAAAGCTCATGACCAGGCTCAATCAATCTTAACAGTTCATGAACAGGCTCAATCAATCTTTACAGCTCGTGAACAGGCTCAATCAATCTTTACAGCTCACGAACAGGCTCAATCAAACTTTACAACCCATGAACACGCTCAATCAATTCTTTCAGCTCATTAACTGGGTCAATAAATTTTTACAGCTCTTGAACTGGCCCAATCAATCTTTTCAGCTCATGAACACGCTCAATCAATATTTACAGCCCATGAACAGGCTCAATCAAACTTTACAGCCCATAAACACGCTCAATCAATCATAACAGCTCATGAACAACGTCAATAAATCTTCACAGCTCTTGAACAGGCTCAAAAATTTTTACAGCTCATGAACACGCTCAATCAATCTTTACAGCTCATCAACACGCTTAATTAATCAATTCTTTCAGCTCATGAACAGGGTCAATAAATCTTTACTGCTCATGAACAGGCTCAATCAATTCTTTCAGCTCATGAACAGGCTCAATCAATCTTAACAGCTCATGAACACGCTCAAGCAATCTTTACAGCTAATGAACACGCTCAATCAATATTTACAGCCCCTGAACAGGCTCAATCAATTTTAACAGCTCACGAACACGCTCAATCAATCTTTACAGCTCATCAACACGCTTAATCAATTCTTTCAGCTCACGAACAGGGTCAATAAACCTTTACAGCTCTTGAACAGGCTCAATCAATTCTTTCAGCTCATGAACAGGCTCAATCAATCTTAACAGCTCATGAACACGCTCAAGCAATCTTTACAGCTCATGAACACGCTCAATCAATATTTACAGCCCCTGAACAGGCTCAATCAATATTAACAGCTCATGAACAGGCTCAATCAATCTTTACAGCTCATGACCAGGCTCAATCAATCTTTACAGCCCATGAACAGGCTCAATCAAACTTTACAGCCCATGACCAGGCTCAATCAATCCTTAGAGCTCATGAACACGCTCAATCAATCTTTACAGCTCATATACACGCTCAATCAATATTTACAGCCCCTGAACACGCTCAATCAATCCCTACAGCCCATGACCAGGCTCAATCAATCTTTACAGCTCATGAACACGCTCAATCAATCTTTACAGCTCATGACCAGGCTCAATCAATCTTAACAGCTAGTGAACACGCTCAAGCAATTTTTACAGCTCATCAACACGCTCAATCAATATTTACAGCCCCTGAACACGCTCAATCAATCCCTACAGCTCATGACCAGGCTCAATCAATCCGTACAGCTCATGAACACGCTCAAACAATCTTAACAGCTCATGAACACGTTCAAGCAATCTTTACAGCTCATGAACACGCTCAATCAATATTTACAGCCCCTGAACAGGCTCAATTAATCTTAACAGCTCATGAACACGCTCAATCAATCTTTACAGCTCATGAACACGCTCAATCAATATTTACAGCCCCTGAACAGGCTCAATCAATCTTAACAGCTCACGAACAGGCTCAATTAATCTTTACAGCTCATGAACACGCACAATTAATCCCTACAGCTCATGACCAGGCTCAATCAATCCTTACAGCTCATGAACACGTTCAATCAACCTTTTAAGCTCATGACCAAGCTCAATCAATTCTAACAGCTCATGAACAGGCTCAATCAATCTTAACAGCTCATGAACACGCTCAAGCAATCTTAATAGCTCATGAACACGCTCAATCAATATTTACAGCGCCTGAACAGGCTCAATGAATCTTAGCAGCTCATGAACACGTTCAATCAATCTTTACACCTCATGAACACGCTTAATTATTTTTTTCAGCTCATGAACAGGGTCAATAAATCTTTACAGCTCATGAACACTCTCAATCAATTCTTTCAGCTCATGAACACGTTCAATCAATCTTTACAGCTCATGAACACGCTCAATCAATCTTTACAGCTCATGAACACGCTGAATCAATCTTTACAGCCCATGAACACGCTAAATCAATCTTTACAGCTCATGAACACGCTTAATCAATCTTTACAGCCCATGAACACGCTCAATCAATCTTTACAGCTCATGACCAGGCTCAATCAATCTTTACAGCTCATGACCAGGCTCAATCAATCTTTACAGCTCAAGAACAGGCTCAATCAATATTTAAAGCTCATGAGCAGGCTCACACAAACTTTACAGCTCATGAACACGCTTTATCAATTCTTACAGCTCATGAACAGGCTCAATCAATCTTTACAGCTCATTACCAGGCTCAATCAATCTTTACAGCTCATGAACAGGCTCAATCAATCTTTACAGCTCATGAACAGGCTCAATCAATCCTTAAAGCTCCTAAACACGCTTAATCAATCTTTACAGCTCATGAACACGCTCAATCAATCTTTACAGCTCACGAACAGGCTCAATCAATATTTTAAGGTCATGAGCAGGCTCACACAAACTTTACAGCCCATGAACACGCTTAATCAATTCTTACAGCTCATGAACAGGGTCACACAAACTTAACAGCTCATGAACACGCTCAATCAATCTTTACAGCTCAAGAACAGGCTCAATCAATATTTAAAGCACATGAGCAGGCTCACACAAACTTTACAGCTCATGAACATGCTTTATCAAATCTTACAGCTCATGAACAGGCTCAATCAATCTTTACAGCTCATAACCAGGCTCAATCAATCTTTACAGCTCATGAACAGGCTAAATCAATCTTTACAGCTCATGAACAGGCTCAATCAATCCTTACAGCTCATGAACACGCTTAATCAATCTTTACAGCTCGTGAACACGCTCAATCAATCTTTACAGCTCAAGAACAGGCTCGATCAATATTTAAAGGTCATGAGCAGGCTCACACAAACTTTACAGCCCATGAACACGCTCAATCAATTCTTACAGCTCATGAACAGGGTCAATAAAACTTTACAGCCCATGAACACGCTCAATCAATTCTTACAGCTCATCAACAGGGTCAATCAATATTTACAGCTCTTGAACTTGCTCAATCAATCTTTACAGCTCATGACCAGGCTCAATCAAACATTACAGACAATGAACAGAATCAATGAATTTTTAAACCTTTGCTCAAAAGATTTCAAGGTTGCAATACGTTCTTATTTTTGTGTCCGATGTGTTGCATTTATGTATCTTATGAACAAACAATTTCATGTTGTCTTAGTAGAAAGTTCAAGACCTCACCAACATCCGGACAAGTTGCTATCTAAATCACACAGACATACAAATCATAAAAGGCTTATAGCATGGTGAAGCAAAATGGAGGGTACTGAATGATTCAGCAAGTACACGATGACAGAGATGAATGAAACAGATCGAGCATCTATGTTATTCTACATGACAACTGGTACATTTTGTTAATATGAGTAACTGTTGGGGCATGTGTGAGGATGGTGCATCCTAGATCCTGGTTTAAATCCCCAGTGGTAATTTGTTTTGCAACTGACCGTTCTAAGGCGGTTACCCTAATGGATCTTTTTTTTATTTTCGTTTATTATTTGTGGCGTCTTATTTGAATTGACATACTTAAAACAACATGCTCTCTTTTCCTCTCTTCCTTTTCGCTGTGTCGGAAGGCGTGTTGTTGGTGTGGCGATTCCTGATATGCATATTTCACTTTTTTATAACCTCTTAAACACCTACCACCGTCATGAACCAAAGAGGTAAGTATAATAATAAATTGTAGGCGGGTTAATCATCGGGTATGGAGAACACTGTCAGGTATCATATTTCTTTTTGAATTAACATACGGTTTGTACGCATAACTTGGATAAATCTAAGTGTATAATTTTCTTTTGTTTCTCTTTAGTTTATAAATTAACTCTCCATAAAATACTGACTGAGATAAATCTTTTTGCAGTAGTAATTTAAAACTGCACCCGTATATTTTAATGAAATCTAAGTATCGGCGATAAAACTTGCAAAAGGTTTCCTTAATTTATGGTACCAATAAACCTGTTTTAAAAGTTCTGTTTTTGTTATGCAAAATTATGTTCATTGATATCTTGAACATTATTACATGCTCTAGAAAAGCAAACAAGCTGTGAGATATTAGCCACATAAACTAGAGAATACCGAATAACGTCATATTTTAAGCAAATATTTTTTATGACACATGTTTTCATGATATCATTCATCTGACAGACTCAAACACATTCGAAACCAGTAGTGAATGTTTGGAGTTTGTCTTCGTTTATATTTGAAAGCTTTAAGTTAACAACAAGACTTAAGTGCAATAACGATTAAAAATAGATCCTGTATCGATTAAATGTTCTCAATGTATGTTTTATAAACGACAAATAATCTGCGTAATCTGAGACTTTTTTCCGAAATGAACTGAAGCGAAGCGTACCACGAGTAGTCCTTGTAGTTACAAAAACATAAATGCTAGTTCAGATATTACGGAAAAGAAATGTTTTAATTGCTAAACATTAAGTTAAGTATAAAAACACGATAATATAATAATATGTTAAAGGATAACTATTTTAAACACTATAATATTCAAACGTAAGTAAAGCTTTCTTTGTTGTTTTGATTCAATCTTGGGAACGGAAAATATGCGTTTATTGATTAAATAATTTCTCTGTTAACCTAAAGTAAATTTAACTCGATAAGTGTAGACTCGGCTAGCGAGGCATTTTAATGTTCTAGGTTTTCAATCAAATTAATATTATTTTGCCAGACTGTGACTGTAATTTTTAATTATTAACAAATATACAGATATGTGAATAAATAATCCAAATCGTGCTGACCTTTTAATCAGACAACTCCGGTTGCTTTTGTACTTATTTAACGTGTCGATTCAGGTCTTGACCCTTAAATACAGCATAGTTTTAACATAACAACAAGTTTGAAATATTAAAAACACATTCCTCACACAGGATGAGGACATGCAAAACACATGTTTATAGGAATGTGGCGGCCATTATTTTCATCGGATGTTTGTGTATGCTTAACAAAACAAACATGTACATTTAAATGTTGATTTTCAGTTTTAATGTTCCCTTTCATAAAAAACGAATGCTTTTTTTTATCATCATGCTATTTTGACAAATATATAATCTTGTTATGAAATATTTGACAAATTCCACATGGTGGATGGAAATAAATGGAATAGGGAATACTATCTTACCTAATATAATATTTATGCAGACTTATACCGTCACTAAGACCTTACAGAAATTAGCTTTTTTACAACTTTCAGTTTTCGAATGAAAATGTGGCTGCTGATAGGTAATTAGATAACAAAAGACAAAAAACTTTGTTTTTCAGGTTTCTAAGGGCAGACTTTAATACGACATAATCATGGGAAACAAACAGTTGATACTGCTCGTGTCATGTCTAGTTACTAGTTTTACCTATTTAGTTTTTCACACCTATGTGGAAGTGCCAAACACAATGAAGCTGCCAGTAAATTCTTGGAGTCAAAGATTCTATATTTCCTTGGTCAATAATGAGCTGAGGAAGAACAAAGAAAGAAAAAGCGATTCCCCGTATATAGATCCGATATCACTTATGGATGTGAACAAAACCGTCTTCAAATTTGAAGTCACCCATACAATTCTCTATTGGAATTCAGTACCCTGGCTAACCGACAGTGTTCTCGGTAAGGACATGAGTTTGTGTATATATAATAATTGTAAGATAACTTTCGATCGATCATTACTTACAAAGAGCAGCGCTGTCATTTTCAATCTAGCAGATTTTGGAATTGGAAATAAACCTCCCATTTCTCAACACCACCGAAATCCGAACCAAGCGTGGGTATTTTTTACGATTGAATCCCCGGAACACATGCAGAAACGGGAAGTTATGAATCCATCGTGGCAAAATGTGTTTAACTGGTCTTGGACATACAGACGAAGGTCCGATATATTTCAACCATATGGAATTATGGTATCTGGAAACAATGTATCGGCAAGGAATTATAGTGATATTTTTAGAAAGAAAACTAAAACGACAGCATGGGTTGTAAGTCATTGCAACACTCACAGCAAACGTGAGGATTATGTGAAAATCTTACAAAAGTATATTGATGTGGATATATTCGGTAAGTGTGGGAAATCTGCACCCGCAGATTTATTAGCACACATTAGCATGAATTATAAATTCTACCTAAGCTTTGAAAATTCCCTATGTGAAGACTATGTGACAGAGAAATTCTTCCGCTATTATAAGCTTGACGTCATTACTGTAGTTCGAGGTATGAACAATTATGGAACGTTTTTTCCAAACGGATCGTTCGTAAATGCCGCAAACTTTTCCTCAATATCTGAACTGGCAAAATTTATGAGAAACCTTGCAGATAACGAAGAGGAATATATACAATATTTAAAAATAAAAGATATGTATAGCGTGTATGAACATGAATTCGTTTCTCAAAATGCTGTGTGCAATTTGTGTGAGAAATTAAATAACCTTGACAAAAACAGGAACATAATCAGTGATGCTCTTCAGTGGCTTGGCCAATGCAATCCTCCTGTAATAAATTAAATTTCAATTAATTGTCAACTGCATAAAAGGGGCATAATTCCAACAAATGTGACCTTGACCTAAAGAATTTGCCATCATCATGAGCATGTTGTCATAAGCAATATAATTTGAAAGTTTCATTAGGAAGTATTGAGAAATGGCAAAGTTATAGCCAATGTTAAGTTTTCATGTCAAAATCCAAGTACAAAAAGGGACATAACTGCAAGAAATGTGACATTGACTTACGATTTTGGCATCATTGTCAGTGTGTTGTCATAACCAATATTATTTCAAAGTTTCATGAAGAAATATTGAGGAATAGCAAAGTTATAGTCAACGTAAAGTTTTCATGTGAAAATCCAATTACAAAAAGGGGCATAACTGCATCAAATGTATCCTTGACCTAAAGAATGTGGCATCATCATGTGCGTGTTGTTATAAGCAATATAATTTGAAAGTTTGATGAAGAAATATTAAGAAATGACAAAGTTATAGCCAACGTTAAGCTTTCGTATGTAAATCTTAGTAAAAAAGGGGCATAACTCCAGCAAGTGTGACCATGACCTTGAGAATTTGGCATCATCTCAAGCGTGTTGTCATAAGCAATATAATTTGAAAGTTTCATAAAGAAATATTAAGAAATGACAATGTTATAGCCAACTTTTTCGTGACGGACCGACGGACCAACGGACCGACGGACGGACAAAGCGGTCCCTATGTATCGCCATTTCTTCGAAAGGGCGACACAATAAAATGAAACAAAACACCACGATTACACTAAAAAAGAATTAATGTATGTATACCGAACAAGAAAAGTTCTGCGAAAAAGTGTTCTTTTGCGTAAACTTTATACATGTGATATAGCAAATAAATGGTAAAAAAAACCCATACATTTATATCACCTAAAAAAGGATCAAAATCGGTTGCTAAATAACCAAGAATCAGTTTGAGTATGTCTACAGTCAAAAAATGCAAAATTTTCTGTATAAGGTAGAGATTTGAAATCTATGTTATATGTGGTGTTTGGTTTATATAAAAGATAAGCATGCACTGTGACGACATCAACAGGAATTAATCAATATTAGATACAAAGACATTTCCCTCAAACCACTCAAAATGCCGCATTGAAAGCTCCATGTTCACCGCCATATGCATACCATCATTTGGGATGGCTTAACATTGCACTGCTTTTTGGTGTAAATATTGAGTCGCCCTTAACCCGGGGCTAGGCGGTGTGGGCAGTAATTTGCATTTCCATAACTATCCATAAACAGGCTCAATCAAACCGAGCCTACAATATTGTCATATTTCTCGTGTTAGGTGGCTAACCTCCGAAAAAGTTTCTTTTAAGTTTATTTCACTCATTAACCTTAAAGTATGCGATAACAGTTAAGTGATAAATTGAACAATTGCCTTTCTGTAACATTTATGAGTCATAACAGTCTTTTAATGAAGTATATAAAAGCAACAAATCCATGCAATTATAAATTAACTTTTTTTTAACAGTCACTAATGAAGGTTTTCATTGTAAAATTGACCTTCATGGATTTATCATAGACCTTTAACGATTCTTGGGCGTGCTGTAAACAAATAAGACAAACACGGCTGATTGATCTACATGTACCTGGTATTCCTATTCATGGAACCTAATTTCACATTTGTCGGCTGGTGAATTCTGCTCTATAAAATTAGGTCCCGGGCACAATCATATCGGAGCTGGCGGTAGTCTCTAGACAGCGTTATCCGTAAACATGATCTACTCGATCGCAGTCTACTGTTATGCAAACGTGTGTGTATTGGTTGTTTCGATACTGGAATCATTTGGAAAGTCAAAATGAAGTAAAATTACAGTTTGGTTGACAAGAAAACGATCTTTAGCCGCATTATTCCACAGCAAACACCTCATCAACATCACCATGACGATCCCCTTGCTCTTTCATACCAACTGCTCGTACCTCTGCTTCCGACAAATGGATTCTAATAATAGCGTAAGCTACATGTATTAGCAAATCGTGCAATATCATTATTTCAATGGAAACTTAAGAAGAAATACCCTAAACGTGTTGATGAATCTACAGCTATGTTGTGATTTGTATGTGATTGCTGAATTTTGCATAATCATATGATAAGCCAACGTCATTTTGCCGAGAGCTGAATAAAATCTTGGAACTTGATTATTGTATGCTCGACCGAAAAAACACACACCTTAATTGCACTGCTTTCACCCGGAAATCGTCCGTTATTCAATGTTATGGGTACACAGGATATATTACTACACGATTGCAATGTAAATATCTTAACTTTAAATGATGAAGAATTCATTATAGTACGAGGAAAAGTTGGTGCTGAACAAACTTTAAGTAGTATACACCAAGATATTCAAGACTAAGTGCGTTAAATCGGAAAACTGTCAAAACTGTTTACGTTCATTTCTATTTCCAAGTATGTATCATGGAAGAAATTATAAATACATGCATATAAATATTTAGAAACATAATCATTTAGTAATTACAACTGAATCTCTATACATTTTCAAAAAGTATTTAATGATATGTAAACTATTAATGATAAGTTTGGTATGTTGAACAAAGCTTGCTATTCATTTCAAGTTCAAATCAATTGCGAATACCAGCGATTATCTACTATGAGAAAGACTGTTTGAACAAACGGTTCATATTTCTTTGTCAAAATATTCAGTATCAAATTAAATTTATTTAAACGGGTTTTTTGATTGATTCCATATTAAACATCGTCATTACCGACATGTAGACAAATATTTTAAGTACAATGGTGACTATCCGATTTCAGGTGATCAAATGCTTCCTTTTCGTAGCCTGTCAAAATTACTATTAAAAGATTTATGCACATACACTGTCAACCACATCAGTAAAACTGAACCAATATCATGAATTATAATAACGAAGATAGTTGAACGTTAAGTGTATTAATTAAAACCAAATAAGTAGAAGACAAATTCTAAGTAAGTGAAAAAGACCACTTTAAGAGAATAGCGGCAAGTATGAAACTGTTATGTTTATGTAGAAACTTGACATCGTATGTATCAGCAAAAGCCACGTTGATAAGCGAAATTTGAATTTTTAGTAGCACAATCTTAAAATGACGCAAAGAAACCCAAATTGAAACAGAACAGCTAAAAAGTGTAAATCGGTATTGATTAGCTAGCATTTTCTTCCTGCAGAATAACTTGAGGCAGCTTAACCCTTTCCTCTATAGACACACCTTTATTGCGTGGGCGAACAGTTTAGATCCTGATTAGCCGGCACATCCATGTTGTCTGATCAGGATCTAAACCGTTCGCTTTCTTATTCATTTTGGTTATTTCTGACCAAAATGCGACCAGTGAAGATCCTGATCATAGGGCATGGATGTGCCAGCTGATCTGGATCTACACTGGTTACTCATGCGCAAAAATGCGTATATATGACGGAAAGGTTAAATTATGCTGTTTCGGAGTTTTACCATGTTTTATCACAGGAAGACTTTCACTGTCGGCTTTGTTTGTATTTGTTGGTTTACTGTTCTACGATGCATTGGTGTTGCTAGCCTTCGAAAGGTAACCTGCGAAAATGTAGACAGAAACTTCTTAGGATCAAGTTTGTAGTCTCACGGGAGAGATTGGCGTGATTGGCCTAGTGGTTAGATAGTTCCGGGTTTGCGAATTTGACGAACTCCTTTCAGGCATTTTAGCAGAACCAGAAGGAGCACCCTTTATAAAGTCATTGTTTTGTCTGGGAAAATGTATGGTTCTCGACAGCGTTTCCATCACCAATGATTGTAACAGCTGGTGATCTTGGGGAAATTATTGCTTGTGACTGGGTAGCTGAACTTCACACTACATGCATATGAGATGGTACATGTTCAGTATAAATTCCTGTTTCATTAATAATACGTATACTTTTTCTGATTTGTTAGCAAGTCAATTTATCTGAACTGAAGTGAATTATGATTCCTTGTAGTACTGACCCAGAATATTTCTGGATGAAGTTTTGGTCTTCAGCAAAGAAGCCTATGAGGTTTTTCGACCTTGAAGTTATCCTATCTCTGATTAAAACCATTAAACCAAAAGTCACTCAGGGTTTTGTCACCACTAACTTTCTTTCCACATGTATGACAAAGCAAAATCAGATGATAAATACTGTATGTTTATTTTGGTGTACCCATACTTAATGATAATCATGTTCATTATATATTCAACCAACTTCGTTTCTTCTTCATCTGAACAAAATCAAAAGGCTTGGATTTGACCCATTTTAAACCTTTCCTGACAATCGATTCTTGAAGCACGGTACGGAGACATGCTCTCAATGGATGCTGCCTCGGCACGATGAAGGATTGAAAGATCATGCTTTACAGTGTAGGATGCACCAACATATAGACGTATCATTGCAGTCAAAGACTAAGAAATCAAAATGCTAGACCAAACTGAAAATATGCACATAATGTGAAAGTCAAACATCTAGCTAAATGATAAAATACTGAAAAACTTTGTTTGCAAAAAGAATAGCTTTGTGGAATTTTATCGATGTAAAAATAATTGTAATTATTGCCGCAAGGGCGCTCTATAAATAGTTTGGTGAAGTAATTAGTTTGCACTGGAGTCCATCTTCGGGATACGTATTGGCAGAGTATTTTTAATTAAAATGCGGAAATTAGCACGATTCAATAGATCACAGCAAAATCTAACCCGATGACCATCGATGCTATTTTTTTCTGTTTTAGCTTTAGCTTTACTGACCGTTATAATAAGGTAATCCTTTGGAGTAGGTAAGGGTTGATTTATATATTAATTTATCAAAAGATAACATATGTAAACAACACACACTTTGCACGTTATATTCGGATACGTTTTTGATCTTATTATGACCAATAGACTTTCTTAAGGTTTTTACTGCAAAAAGTGCATAATCAACGATTTCGTATGCTCCATGTTTTGATGTCATTCCAATGAATGCCGTCGTGTTCTACTTCCGTAGCCTACCCCGACTCATGCTTGCAGTATGCTTTGTTTAACACCCAAGTGGCAAATCGCCACCTACAGTTTCAAGGCGGTAAACCCCCCACCCCCCCTAACGGGAGGGGGTGGGGGGTTTACCGCCTTGAAACTGTCGGTGGAGTCTTTTTTTGAAACGGATCATTTGATTTGGTGGAGAGGCTGGTGTCTGCTGAATATGTCCATTGCTGATATGTGTATTTTTCTTTTTTAGAAATTAGCAACCACATATAATAACAGAACTGTTTTCACCATGCGGGAAATTTTGCGTTTTTTCCAGAAATTTGGAATTTTTCTGTATCTTTTGGAAAAAAGGTTTTAAACATGCTTAATGTTATCAATAATTTCTGGATTAAAGAAAAGAATAATGCTAACCAACGAGCTAGGATATTTAATAAATGAATAGACACGGGAAGTGCGGGCTTTTGTCAGAAATATTTGTATTGATATAATTGGGAATCATTCTTAACTAATTGGGAAAACGTATATGTTTTGCCACTGATCCTGACATGACCGAATATCGGCTATAAAACAATAGAACAAATTGCCTGTTTTTCCACTCTAAATACTTTCAAGGGAGACTAGCTTTGCAATCTATAAACTATCCTTAAGTCCCTTTGTAAATTTCAACATTCGCTACTTTCAATGGATGTCACATTTTTCATATTCAAGGGAGATTAAGCTATGAGGATAACAACAGTTTTCTACCTTCGAAACATTCCAATATTTGTGGCAGGGTATTGGTCACTCTTTGCAATCTTCAATGAATAGTTATGTCCCTTTGAAAATTCCGCCATTTGCGTTATTCAAGAGAGGTTAATGTATGAAATAGATGAAAAGGGAACTTTTAATGACCCTCGAACACGACAAATATGAAAATATTGCAGGCTCGGTTTGATTGAGCCGGTTCATTGGCAGTAATGAAAATGCTTTTTACTACACACGCACCCTAGCCCTGGATTGAGCGCAACTCAATATTTACACCAATAAACAGTTCAATGTCACTCTTTGCAATCTTCAATGAATAGTTATGTCCCTTTGAAAATTCCGCCATTTGCGTTATTCAAGAGAGGTTAATTTATGAAATAGATGAAAAGGGAACTTTTAATGACCCTCGAACACGACAAATATGAAAATATTGCAGGCTCGGTTTGATTGAGCCGGTTCATTGGCAGTAATGAAAATGCTTTTTACTACACACGCTGCCTAGCCCTGGATTGAGCGCAACTCAATATTTACATCAATAAACAGTTCGATGTCACTCTTTGCAATCTTCAATGAATAGTTATGTCCCTTTGAAAATTCCGCCATTTGCGTTATTCAAGAGAGGTTAATGTATGAAATAGATGAAAAGGGAACTTTTAAAGACCCTCGAACACGACAAATATGAAAATATTGCAGGCTCGGTTTGATTGAGCCGGTTCATGGGCAGTAATGAAAATGCTTTTTACTACACACGCTGCCTAGCCCTGGATTGAGCGCAACTCAATATTTACACCAATAAACAGTTCAATGTTGATCATCCCAAACGATGGTATGCATATGGCGGTTATCATGGAACCTTCAATGCGGTATTTTCAAATTAATACCATTCCTTGTTCAGCGGCGTATGGTCCCCAGATAAAAGAATGGGTTTGTCCTAAACGAGAAAACTATGGGCGGAACTAAACAGAATAGAATTTGAGAGGGGATCTTAGAATATTAATCCTGCATATCAAAGATAACGCCAAAGGTAAAATTAAAAAAGCAGGAAGTATATCCCTGGGGGTGATTGAACAATATCCAAATTTCTTTTGGCTGGGATATTGAAACCATCAATCTTTAAACTGGCCGAAATATTAAAAACAAAAAGTATATTTAGAAGTACTATTAACATAGTACATAAATATCGTGCTCGACAACCTTCAAAGGACGTAATTGATAACAGCACTGATTGTATGTACGGGGAGACTTTTTTGCAGCCGCCACACGGCACAAACAACGCTACCGTGATATTGAAATAGATAAAAAGGGAACTTTGAAGACCCCCGAACACGACAAATATGAAAATATTGCAGGCTGGGTTTGATTAAGCATGTTCATGGGCAGTAATGAAAATGCTTTTTACTACCCACGCCGCCTAGTCCCGGGTTGATCGCAACTCAATATGTACACCAATAAACAGTACAATTTTGATCCATCCCAAACGACAACAATAGGAAATATATTATCACTAGTTATGTTCCTTTTAAAAATGAGCCATTCGAAAGATTCAAGGGTGGAAAATCTACAAGAGTAATAACAGTTGTCTTGCTTGAATACATTCAACAATTTGCTTTTTCAAGATATGTCAATCTTTTTTTCACTAATAACTAAAAAATATCAATGATATACGTATAATTTATTATACATTTTATTTGACTTTCATAAATGTCGTATAATTATATGATTGTAGTTTATTATATATTTTAATTATTTGTCTTTTTAAATATCATTTAAATGTAACATGAATTATTACATCACTTTAGTATTTAATTCATAATTAAATTATATTAGATACTGTTACTAGTATTAAAGTTATTAGCATTTATCATTTAATTGTTTTAGTTGTTATTACTTTATTTTATTATTATTTTTATTATATATATCTATCTTTACATGTTTCCTTTATATTGTTAATTATTATTTATTATTCATTTTTTTGTTTCTATTGTAATCTTTTCAATTCATTATTCATGTATTTATTATTTAAATCATTTTTTCTTTTATTATTTAATAATTATATATTTTATTGGTTAGCATATATTTGTTATTTTTATTACCGTAAATGGCTTATCTGGGATTTGATGCCCGGTCCGTAAGCCAACCGATCTAACAACGGACCTATGAAGGTTCCCTGTAGTGGAGGTGTGAAATGTTTTATATAAACGAAGCCCGACCGTACCTGAAAGTAACCAAGAGGTAATCTGTAAACAAAAGTTCTATCCCTTTGAACTTGTTTCCACTTGCAATATTCAAGAGAGGTAAATCTATGAGAGGTAACCTCAGTAGTTTCCCTTGGAAACATTCCACTATTTGCTATTTGTAAGGAAGTTATATCCCTTTGAATATTTCGCCATTTGCAATACTCAAGGGAGGTAAATATATGATAACAACAGTTGTGTCTCTCGGATACATTACATCATTTGCTATTTTCAAGGGAGGTCACTCGTTGTTATTATTTCTTTCATTTGTATGATTCCGTTTAAATATCTCCGATATCACAGAAGAACTCATGGCCTAGTGCTTAGAGCTGCTGTCTTGGAAACTTTCGACCATGGTTCGATTCTCACTGAGGACATGTTTTTTTATTTCGTTTTCATTGAACATTACTTTTCAAGGGAGGTCATATTTTGTTATCATTTCTTTCATTTGTATCATTCCGTTAAAATATTTCTTTAAAAATTAGTTGACTAAAGATTCAATGGCCTAGTGGTTAGAGTATCTAACTTGCATGTTATCAACCGTGATTTGATCCTTTCTAAGGACATCTCTTTTATTGTCGTTTTCCTTTAACAGAACTGTAACATTAATCTCCCTTTGAAAACAAAATCCAATATCCAATTAATGTAATCTACCAGGGTAAAACAGTTGTTTTCCTTCTAAACATTCCACTATTTGCCACTTGTAGTGGAGGTTAGCTTTGTAATATATTTACAAAAGTCCCTTGACAATTTTCAACATTCGCTATATTCTATGGATCTCATATTTTTTATTCAAGGGAGACTTTTGTTTTCAAAAATGACTATCTATATCACACATCTATGTTGTATCATAAGTATCAAGAGAAATTTTTATTAGATTCATTTGGTGTCTGATTCATAAACATCAGATTGAAATTGTCACAACCATGATAGAGATGGCAATGTACCTAAGTACCTAAAATGGTGTACACTTTCAAAAAGAACTTTACTTCTACTGTTATCATATTAAATAACAGTGATGTGTATACATTTTTAGTATTTATTCTATTTAAACATTCATTTTATTTACTTTGTGATTTTAACAAACATTAACATCTATCGCACGGAATTGATCTAAATTACCGACACACTGAGCATTTGTTACGAACGTAACAACCTGTAACACACGTAACATATATGTGATAGAAATGACAAGATTGCAAGTTTAACGCTTTTCAAACATTGAGATTTTAAGCCCAATTCAAATCTCAATGCAGTGTAACACATGTAACATCTGCGTAACATTTGTGTAACATTACTGTAATGCAGTGAGAATCTATTGAGAATTTATATTTTTACTTCTTCAGCCCTCATCTTCCTAACCACTGTAACATTGTAACATTTGAATTTCAAACTCGGTACCATTTTCTATGCACTGAAATACATGTAACATCTGTTGTAATATTCCTGTAACGCAATTAGAAACTATTGAAAATTGATATAATTATGCGCTTTTTGAGCCTACATTCTCAAAATATCTGTAACATTGTAACATTAAGTTTTTAAGAAGGATTATTATTTGTTTGCAGTGTAACTAATTAAACGTCTGCGTAACATTATTGCAACATCACTGTAACACCTTTAGAATCTATTGAGAATTGGTAACATTCACTTTTTTATCCTTCATCTTCAAAATATCTCATTTAGATTTAAAACCTGGCACATGTCTGCACGCACTGTAAAACTTATAAAATATGTGTAACATTTTTAACATAACTGTAGCACAGTGAGAATGTAATGAAAATTGATTTTGTTACTTTTAGAGCCCTCATCTTCAAAATCACTGTAACATTGTAACATTTAGATTTCAAGCACAATACATTTCTGCAAGCATTATAACACTTGTAGCCTATGTGTAACATAATTGTAACATCACTGTAACGCATTTAGAATCTATTAAAATTGATATCTTTACTCTTTTTGCCTTTATCTTCAAAATCACTGTAACATGGTAACACTTGAATTTCAAACTCGATCATTTCTGTATTCACTGTACCACTTGTAACATTATTGAAACATTATTGTAACATTACTGTAACACATTGAAAATCTATTGAAAGTTCGTATTTTCACTTTTTCAACCTTCATCTTAAAAATCACTGTACCATTTTAAAATTTGGATTTCAAACTCTATATATTTCTGTAAGCAGTGTAACACCTGTAAAATAAGTTTAACATAGTCGTAACATTAATGCAACGAATTCATAAAATTGTGAAAATTTGTATATTTTCTTTTTGAGTCTTCAACTCCAAAATCACTGTAACATTAAGATTTTAAACTTGACACATGTCTGCACGCACTGTAACACTTGTAGCATCAGTGTAACATGTACAGTGATTTTGGAGATGAGGGATCAAAAGTGAAAAATATCAATTTTCAATAGATTCTCAATACGTTACAGTGAAAAACGATAGTGCCTCTAGCTGGGAGCGATACCGTACAGTCACGGCGACAGCGCCTATTCCTGCGATTCCCGCGACGCAACCAACTCAGCTAACCGTGACAACCCCAAAAAAATTGATCGGATAGCCCTGATATGCGTAACGATCACTGCATGACATCGGTAACGGGTTATTTTTTACTGATAACAGTACTGACTATATGTACGGGGAGACATTTTACGGCCGCCACACTGCACAAATAGCGCTACTGTGAATTTCAAACGATAGTGTCTCTAGCTGGGAGCGAACCCGTACCGTCACGGCGACAGCGCCTAGCCATGCAATTCCCGCGACGCAACCAACTGAAGTTACAATAATTTTACACAGATGTTACCACAGTGTCTAAGCGTACAGTTAACCGAAACGGAAGTTGCTGATCTGTACGCCGATGATCACATAGTTGCTTACAGAAAAACCTGCGACATCGGCTTTTTATTTGTAAAATATATTCAAATTAAACGTGCTATGTGCGGAAATTATTTTTATAGTAAGTAAATCGTTGTTTAATAGTCTTACTGTGATCTTGAAGTCTTGAACTAACGGCTAGTTAAGTTGTAATCTGTAATCTTTTCACACTTGATCAGTACAAAATGGGGAAAAAGAGTGGAGAAAATCTGCATTTGTGACCTCATATTTTATCATGTATATACTGGAAAGGTATATATTTTTGTCAGACTGTACGAACAGTTGTGATTATAAATGCATCATATACTGATCAACTGAAAAGCATCAATGAAGCAAGAACTTGTTAAAGGAATCAATCAAAGGAATCAACCAACTCTAATGTATTATTTATCTAAAATAAAACCTTATATGATCACATTTTAGACCTGACAAGCAAGTTTTGAGCTATAAATTGATAGTTTTTTTCTGACCTACTGTTGGATCATAAGAACACATTGGTACATTTTGCAAATAAGATATCGAAAGAAATTGCTAGAAATTCTAAATCCCCTGATTGTGACATTAATTAAAACCTAGTATAAACCTGCTGGAATCCCTGCCGGTGTTGGCAAAAAATACATTATGCACAAATATTATCCAAAATCATAAAGACTTTAACAATCTGGTCTTTGACAGGAAAATTCCATTAAGTGGTTTCAGATTTTGGAATCCACCACTTCGTGACCGAGTTAAGTTAGTCTACAAATACGTCTGCAACTGCTAAGAATTTCATGTTTGAGGTCGTTAAAATGTCGAGTTGGATTTCATTTTGGCCGACTTTCATTGGTATATTTCAGGGATTATCTGTAGAAACTATGGTTGAAGTACTAACGCGTATTTGTCCAGCTATATTATGGCTTTTACTGTTCGCACTTCAGAGAAGAAATGAAATCATTACAGCGGGCCTCTACTTATCATACACTGTCTTACCACTAATATAGCTCGGTTGGACTATAGTTGTTTTTGTTCACGCCCTTTTCATGAAGAGCTAACAAGAGATTTAAAAAATTGACTTTGAAACAGAAACCAAGATCAGTTATTTGTTTATACAATTGTATATTAAAAGAATGAGCAAATTGGTTGAAAAATATGCAATTTTTCAGATTCTCGTGCAAGAATTATTAAGGTTAACAGAAGTTAAAATGATAACCTGTCGATATAATCAGAAAGCATTAACTGGAACCATAAATTGTTAATGATCTGTTTGACAACTATGCGTACAGATGTTAGGCGTCTTTTAACAACTAACGATCGCGTACAGTTGCAACTATGCGTACAGGCTCATCATTTACAGTGACATAAAGAAAGTATCATTTTCTCGTTGCCAAGTCGTTCACACTCAGGTCAACGAAGTACACAAGATGAATAAATGAATTTTCTCTCATACCATCACAAATATGGTCCAAAATATATTTACACAAAGAAGTTTGAACCCAAAACGTCCCGTTTTGTTCAATGTTTTGCTCCTATTTTTACTGATCGAGTTGGGAACGATGATGGATTATAACAATACTAACCCTTCCTTTAAGTCTATATGATCACAGCAGCATTAACAATTAACGTTGTACTTACCACAGAAATATTTTTTCCAAATGCACATTAAATTTGGTTTATTTACCAATAAATAATTCGATGTCGCAGGTTTTTCTGTAAGCAACTATGTGATCATCGGCGTACAGATCAGCAACTTCCGTTTCGGTTAACTGTACGCTAAGACACTGTGGTTACATGTATTACAGTGCATACAGAAATGTATCGAGTTTGAAATCTAAATGTTAAAATGTAACAGTGAATCCGAAGATGAGGGCTCTAAAAGTAAAACAGATACATTTTATATAGATTCTCAATGCGTTACATTGATGTTACAATAATGTTACACCGACGTTACACTTGTTACAGTGCCTACAGAAAAGTGTCAGGTTTAAAATTAAATGTTACAATGTTACAGTGATTTTGGGGACGAGGGCTCAAACAAGTAAAAAGATAATAAATTTTCAATAGATTCTCAATGCGTTCCTGTGATGTTACAATAATGTTACACGTTTGTTACAAGTGTTACAGTGCGTGCAGAAATAGATCGATTTTGAAATCTAAATGTTACAATGTTACAGTGATTTTGGGGACGAGGGCTCAAACAAAGTTAAAAAAATAAATGTTCAATAAATTCTCAATGCGTTGCTGTGATGTTTCAATAATGTTACACTGATGTTACAACTGTAAAATGCGTGCAGAAATGTGTAAAGTTTAAAATCTAAATGTTAAATCTTACAGTGATTATGGAGATGAGGGCTCAAAAGGTAAAAGTATCAATTTTTAATAGATTCTCAATACGTTACAGTGATGTTACAACAATGTTACACAGATGTTACATGTGTTACAGTGCATACAGAAATGTATCGATTTTGAAATCTAAATGTTACAATGTTACAGTGATTTTGAAGATGAGGACTCGAAGAGTAAAAATACTAATTTTTAATAGTTTCTCAATGCGTTACAGTGATGTTACATTAATGTTACACAGATGTTACATGTATTACAGTACAAACAGAAATGTATCGGGTTTAAAATCTTTTTGTTACAATTTTACAGTGATTTTGAAGATAAGGGCTCTAAAAGTAAAAAGATAAATTTTCAATAGATTCTCAATGCGTTACAGTAATGTTATAGTAATGTAAAACTTATGTTGAAGTGTTACAGTGCATGCAGAAATGTGTTATGTCTAAAATCTAAATGTTACAATGTTACAGTGATTTTGGGGATGAAGGCTCAAAAATAAAAATATCTTTTTTCAATAGATTCTCAATATGTAAAGTTATTTTACAATAATGTTACACAGATGTTACATGTGTTACAGTGCATACAGAAATGGATCGATTTTGAAATGTAAATGTTACAATGTAACAGTGATGTTGAAGGTGAGTGCTCAAAAAGTATGTTTAATAAATTCTTAATGCGTAACAGAGATGTAACAATAATGTGACAATAATGTTACACTGATGTTACGACCTTTACAGTGTGTGCAGAAGTGTGTCAGCTTTGAAATCTAAATGTTACAATGTTACAGTGATGTTTATGATAAACGCTTATGGCCTGTAAATATATAATATTCCTCTACTTCCGACCGCATTATTGTGATGTTACAATAAGATTTCATTAATGTTAAAGTTGCTACATTTCATGCAAAAATTAGTATTGTTTTATATCAAAAGGTTACATGTTACGTATGTTACATCATGTTATATTTGTAACATATACATGCAGTGTCATTGATTTAGACCAATTTCATGCAAATCTCCTTAAGAAAACTCCGCTACGTTTAAAATACGTGGGCGCAAAACATCCTAAATTCTTGTTAAAACAACATTCTCTAAATACTTTGGATGGGTATGATAAGTTATGTCATTGCCTTGCATTGTTTGCCCTCCTCTGCATCAGCAGTTTACAACACTGGAGTCCGCATCAGTTGTGACGATTATTTAAACGTCAGTGAAACGTGCTAAGAAACTTAAGTCAACTATACCGTTGACTATATCATAATCATTATAGTCATTAAAATATAATAATAATAATAATAATAATAATATTATTATTATTATTATTATTATTATTAATATTATTATTATTATTATTATTATTATTATTATTATTATAAGGGGGAAAAAGTAAGGATATCTACTGTCCTTCGTTTTGAATATAATCAGGCATAGCCTCGTTAAATCGCAAGTCTCAACGGAAGAAGGGGTGCTATCTAATATAGATAAGGTGCTTAATTTGATCAATTGTGGAGGAGTAGTTCCCCTTAAAAACTTAAAGGCACGGTGTACACAAGCAGTAAATTTCGTGATTTAGGGTCCAGTACACCCCTTGCACATTCATCGATAAAACAGAAAATCATCGATGTCTCAATAACGACAAAATGCCGTTCAGAGAAACTTTGCAAAAAGTATTTCTTAATGTGTGGTACCGGTAGCACGGTTTCAAATGTTGATTTTTGTATTTGTTTCTTTAATACTAAGATAACGTTAATTGATACTGAGGGACGCCTTGGACAAAAGTAAATCAGTCGTTTCCCTGGCTTGCGATGTAACATGTAATTTATATCTCATCAAAATGAATTGCTTGTGAGCTGTGCGAAAAAAGTTCAGTACTGCAAATGAGTTATTTTACCTCGTTTGGCTTGCAAATTAGTGTTGTGACGTAACTCTGGTCTACTGGTGTGAGACATAGACTGAACATTCTTTATCAATTTAAGTGATTCATGATAATGATCAGTATATAATTTTATTCTTATAATCTTACTTCTAGAACTTGAAAATAAACAGGATTCGTTTGTTCAATAAACACGTGGGCTATCCGATGCTTTCGGGAATAACCAGTCCTGTTAATGCCTTATCGGATAAAACTTATTTATTGATACCCCATCCTGAATAGACAATTCTCTCTTACTATATTATTTATAGACAAACGGATCACCACGTGTTCTTTTGTTCAAGAAAGTACTCGCTTTACTATAACTGGTATCTAAATATGATGACATCTAAGGAATTTTCGAATATAATTTCAAATATCATTTTGATTACGCATTTACGAATACGATGTTGGCTTTTGTTTTGTTTGAAGCATACTGTTCTTAGATATCTTTCGAAATTTCATATTGATACAAAAAGCAGAATGTATTTAACCGGAAAAGTTGCAGATTATTCATACATCAATAATACATATTGGCATCATTAATATAAACAGAACTTGTAACAATGCCGATGACATGTGGATAGCTTTTGAATGTAATACTATCGTTATCATTATCATAAATCTTTAAAAAAAGAAATAAAACGCTTATTGCGTGTCAAACGTGATGTGAATTGATTTTCCTGTAAAATATTCTATACTTTCTCTAAATAAGTAATGATGGTTTAACAGTGAATATGCAAATTTGAAACGGACAGCATTGGTGTCGCCTAGAAAGGCAAAACGTATTATACTGGAGTAAATATACGTCAATAATATCAGTTAAGTGGTATTGTTTATTATTGAAAAAAAAAAATGATATGAAATATAAAACAGGCGTGAACTGCAAAATATCTGCCATATAAAGAACCTAAATAAAAAGAAACATGCAAACTATAGAAACAAATTTTAGTTGAAAGCCAGCAGAGACTCGTTTCCACACAGTCATTTTCGATTTACAACTCAAATAATAATTCTTGTTTGTTTGAAGATGAGTTGATCATGATGTAATTGCAGACATTTTTATCTTAACTATAGAGAACAATATTAGAAGACAATGATGATAAGATCGTTTTAAGCAATATCACAACAAAATCGGACACGCGCAAATACGAGTGAATGAGAAAAATAAAACATCAATTAAATTCAGCTATAATTCTAGAGATTGTATTATTATAAAAAAAACGATTTTGACGTCTCTTTTAGAGGCTTTCATTTATAAAATGGAGAAATATGCAAATATGCAAAGGTTCACATATAATCACATTTCAGTTTCTGCAATTCTCTTTTATATAAATATCATTATGTTCATTCGCAGAATTACCATTTTTAGTTAATTATTAAAATGTCGCTTTATAATGTTTGTACTGATATTGTGGATAATCCGATTCCTGCTAATTCCTTCGCGCTCAAGCAGATCAGTAAGGATTTCGATCGATACGTCGGCAATTGGCAGCAATATTAAACCAGAATAGGCTAAGGGCGGTGCAGTGGTTGCTTAGCACAAGTCTATGACCAGTTGTAGAGTGTAAAATAACTCTATATTATAAAATTTTACTTTGATTTTATATATAGATATAGAAATCTTAACTTATTTACAGTTATATTTATTTGTCGCATGTAAAGAAATGTAGCATTCATTGTTGACCCTTAAATCAGGTGATGCTTCAAATCGGTCATTGATTTCTAAAGAAGATTGAAAGATATTTAAAATTAAAGACAAGTCTAACCTCTTTCGGGACATATTTGCTTGTTAGAAATTTCGAAATTGTTTGTATTTTACGGTATTACTTAATACATGTTTTACGTTAATGTTGCTTTTATTTCATTGCTTCAGCAAAGATTTGTATATCTTTGCATGAAATTCGCATGAATACAATAACTGAATAGGTACTGTGTAAGCCACAGAACACGACAAATATGAAAATATTGCAGACTGATACTGAGCCTGTTCATGGGCAGTAATGGAAATGCATAATACTGCCCACGCCGCCTAGCCCCGGGTTACAAATCAGGATAGAATTAAAATCATTTCCTGAACAACGATTTTCTATTACAATTATTAACAAATCATCGCCTCAGCAGTGGCTAGATACAATTCACTAAGGCATTTGCCATAGCAAAGGTCGCTACCATTCGTGGTCATGTCATAGGGGTTAAATACCATTCGCAATCACATTTAAAGGCATTACCTCAAACTTTTCTCTTGACTTGTTTGGTACAATATACAAAAATATTCACTCGGTACAAGTTTGTTTTCAGTTAGTCGATGTCCTATGTTCTATTATCGATAAAATAATTTCTCCATAAAGCCTCATCCGTAAACAATAAAGCTAAAATAATGAAAAATATATATTATGAGCAAAATATATTTACCACTTGAGGTTTAAATCGGATCTAGAATTATCAGACCTTACAAGTGTATCACTTAGTTCAACAAATACATGTAAAATTGCTTAAAAGATGCCTTGTTAAACGACCCATTTCAACAACTACAGAATATTCCCAAATATTGATATAAAAATGTTAAGTTGTTTGTTTATCTGTTTATCTTTTGTATAAATTTCATCTAATATCATAAAGTAACTGTTAAACGTCTGAAACATGAATTTCTATAATCGCATCATCTAGAATTCTGTTTACCTATACTGTTATATCGCAATCACATATTCAAAGAAAATTATGTCAGACACCATATCGACGCCATCGTGTCGTCCTCTCCTTAAGAATTTTATTTTGAACAATTTCATATAAACAGCATGGATATGTTTTGTTTAAATAATTCAAAATAATGAAACAACGTAAGAGCTGGACTACGTTTTTGATTTTACAAGTACTAGTTATAACAATAGTGAACACTTCTGGGATAAAAATAACATACAAAAGTACAGAATGTCATGGCTGCAAATCAGAGGAGCTCTACTTTGTAAAACTGGTTCAGTTTTCGTTGCAAGATTGTGTCGAAGAATGTGCGAAAAGGAACCTGTGTAAGGCCCTGCGTTACTTTCGAAGATTTGGTCTGTGTGAACTTCAAGAATCCGTAGACGATTCAGCCGATGGACAGTGTAGCGCTCCAGCTAAAGATGAACAGTGTACCTACATACGGAGGGAGGATATAGATATTTATGAGGTATGTTTTGTTTTTAAACCTTCAATCATGTTGCCCTTTGTTCGTTTATAAAATAATAATATTAAATAAAGAAAGTTTGCATAATTAAATAAGTTTTGGAGAATTATTTTGATTTCATCTAATTTATTGAGTACGAATATTCACACAGATATCATAAATAACGTATTCGTGTGGAAATAAATTCATGCATCAATAATACTTCTATATTCTGTTTTTATTATTTAACCAGATTTATTTAATAAATTAAATATAATTTTTATATCAAGTTAATGTAAGTGTAATATAAACCTTTTTTAAATAAAATATTCAAATATATATATATTAGACTAGCATGAACAGATGGGAACGATATCTTCTACAGGTTAATAAAAAGGTTAATATCTTCACTATGAAACACACAACCCTCGCAAGCACGAACACACTATTCTTGCTATTAGCCAGGTGTGTGTGTGTCTCATTTCCACTTCCGCATATTTGATGTCTACCATTTAGTTTTTTGCGTTAAAGCTTTGATTTGCTCATTCTGTATAGGGGCAATAAAGATTTTTTTCATAAAATATGTTTTCTGTTGGAAAATATTTTGAAATTTTACTCAAAAGTGCAGGAATATCGACTTTTTTGTATTTTAAATTGTAAAATACAGTTTATCTGAAATTTTGGGTATAATTTTGGGATCTTTCTTGTAGTTTCACTTTCGGTTGCTCATCAGTCCGGAGTGAATGGATTCAATGGCTACAAGCAGATTTGAAACATGATTTGGTGAACAAGTGGTTTGACTGTTATCACAGAATGCATCTTTGAAATTCTCTTTCAAAATATCATTAAAACAAATCCACAAATGGGTATGACCATACAACGAAATTGTATGGGGAAAGATTCTAGTGGTATCTGCCCTTCAGTACATGAGGATAACCGAATCCATTTAACTCAAGGTCTGCGATTGTCGCCACCGGTCGAAATATAAGTTCCTATTATGTTGTATTTGTCACGATTTGCATGTTTAGTATTGTTTAAGAAAATTTACAACTTTGTCGATACAGCAGACATTAACTATGGCAGCATTAAACGCTTTTCGGACAAATACAAGCACTTGTTTTATGGGTTTCTTTACAAAACTTTACATCTCAGTTTTTCGGGTGCTCACTAGCTTCTTTAGTTGTTAAACGCGACAAACTGATTGCATTATTCTGAGTAGTAATACCGTATACTCCGGAAATCCTGATGCGTCATCTTCTGGTTACATTATCTATATGTAGGTATATGTTTTCAGTCTAAAGTCAAAACTTAACTTTGATAACAAATAACTAAAATGCTCTATAATTTACGCCATTTCTAGAGGCGCACGCTATGCTCATCTTCGTTTAGCAGTTTTAGAGGCGTACGATATGCTCATCTTCGTTTTGCAGTTTTAGAGGCATACGCTATGCTTATCTTCGTTTTGCAGTTTTAGAGGCGCACGCTATGCTCATCTTCGTTTTGCAGTTTTAGAGGCGTACGCTATGCTCATCTTTGTTTTGCAGTTTTAGAGACGCACGCTATGCTCATCTTCGTTTTGCAGTTTTAGAGGCGCACTCTATGCTCATCTTCGTTTTGCAGTTTTAGAGGCGTACGCTATGCTCATCTTCGTTTTGCAGTTTTAGAGGCGCACGCTATGCTCATCTTCGTTTTGCAGTTTTAGAGGCGTACGCTATGCTCATCTTTGTTTTGCAGTTTTAGAGGCGAACACTATGCTCATCTTCGTTTTGCAGTTTTAGAGGCGCACGCTATGCTCATCTTCGTTTTGCAGTTTTAGAGGCGTACGCTATGCTCATCTTCGTTTTGCAGTTTTAGAGGCGCACGCTACGCTCATCTTCGTTTTGCAGTTTTAAAGGCGCACGCTATTCTCATCATCGTTTTGCAGTTTTAGAGGCGTACGCTATGCTCATCTTTGTTTTGCAGTTTTAGAGGCGTACGCTATGCTCATCTTTGTTTTGCAGTTTCAGAGGCGTACGCTATGCTCATCTTTGTTTTGCAGTTTTAGAGGCGTACGCTATGCTCATCTTTGTTTTGCAGTTATAGAGGCTCACGCTATGCTCATCTTTGTTTTGCAGTTTTAGAGGCGTACGCTATGCTCATCTTTGTTTTGCAGCAAATGTTGTGTAACGATGCAGTTATTTGATTTTTTATACGCCCGTTTGAAAAACGGGACGTATTATGGGAACACCTGCGGCGGGCGGGCGGCTTCCACAGGCTTTCCGCTCTCTAAGTCAAAGAGTTTTCATCACATCTTTATCAAACTTGGTCAATATGTTGGTGTGCATAATGTCTCAACCAAGTTCTATAACCAGCCAAATCCCCCCAGGCACTCCTGAACTATGGCCCTTGAATTGTCCAAAATTTGGGTTTCCGCTCTCTAAGTCAAGAGTTTTTGTCCTGTCTTTATCAAACTTGGTGAATATGTTGGTGGTCAAAATATCTGCACCAAGTTCTATAACCAGCCAAATCCCCCCATGCACTCCTGAATTATGGCCCTTGAATTGTCCAAAATAAGGTTTTACGCTCTCTAAGTCAAAGAGTTTTCATCCTGTCTTAATCAAACTTGGTGAATATGTTAGTGGGCATAATATCTCGACAAAGTTCTATAATTAGCCAAATCCCCCAGGCACTCCTGAATTATGGCCCTTGAATTGTCCAAAATTACTGTTTCCGCTCTCTAAGTCAAAGAGTTTTCATCCGGTCTTTGTCAAACTTGGTGAATATGATGGTGTGCATAATGTCTCGACCAAGTTCTATAACCAGCCAAATTCCCCCAGGCGCTCTTGAATTATGGCCCTTTAATTGTCCAAAATTTGGGTTTCCGCTCTCTGTCAAAGAGTTGTGTCCTGTCTTTATCAAACTTGGTGGATATGTTGGTGGGCATAATATCTGGACCAAGTTCTATAACCAGCCAAATCCCCCATGCACTCCTGAATTATGACCCTTGTATTGCCCAAAATAAGGGTAAACGCTCTCTATGTTAAAGAGTTTTCATCCGGTCTTTATCAAACTTGGTGAATATGTTGGTCGGCATAATATCTCAACCAAGCTCTATAACCAGCCAAATCCCCCAGGCACTCCTGAATTATGGCCCTTGAATTGTCCAAAATTACTGTTTCCGCTGTCTAAGTCAAGGAGTTTTCATCCGGTCTTTATCAAACTTGGTGAATATATTGGTGGGCATAATATCTCTGCCAAGTTCGATAACAAGCCAACTTGCATCAGGCACTTAATAGTTATGGCCTTTATTTATACGAAAATGTGGCAAATTAACCAAACTTTTTGACGGGCGTATTTTGTGGCATTTTGGCACTCTTGTTTAAATGTGATGTATACTTCACAACAAACAATAAGATAGATTCGGTCTTGAACACAAAACAGTCGGTAACCTAATTAGTCATTTAGAACTTGTTTGAAGAGGGAGTCTCCATCATAGATATAACAGAATTCAAGGATTCAGATTCCGGCTTCCAATGACGGTGTGAATATTTATCATATTTAGATATGATTGTTCATCAAATTAAGGTTGCACGGGTATCAAATTATCAAAGTTTGAAGTTTTAGAGTAAAAACAACTAAATTGCCTGTCAATAAGCAACATATAAAAAAGAGAACTGGCGAATAATTGACTGATTATAAACTATTTACTTTCAGGAGCCGGATATTTGTAGCACGTGTAAGGACGAACAAGTATGCGACTGGAACATAAACCAATGCATTTATTTAGGTTTCGTATATCTTTGTTAATTTCAAGTAAACAATGACTTACACAATTTATGAATTTGAATAATTGAATGCAAATGTTAAGAATAGCCTATGTGAATTTATAGGGAAATATCATAGGGCCTACAGTTTTTTTTTTCAATAACGGTATGGTGCTATAACGAATTTTTGATACTTTTATTATTGGAAAATATTCTTCAAAAACCATCGACTTGTGACCATTTGATAAGGTAAGTGATTCTAATATGAATTACGGCAGTGCCTCAATGCGAGCTCTAGTGTTAAATTCCTTTATAAAATAAGTTTTTAACTTGATGTTTCTGAATGACTTGAAGAATCTTGAACCACAATTTAATAAACCAAAATGAAACGAAAAAATGCTTTAATTTGAGTTGTTACACTTTAGCAACAAGCAATGCATTTTACTGTCTTTACTCTGGTTTTAACACCAAAAATTTTAACTGAAGTAGATTTCCTTCAGGCGGCCTTGGTAGCTTAGCTGGCAGAGCATAACTATGAAAAACTGGATCGAAGTTTTGAGCCCTGGTCAAAGCTACTCATTCCAACCCAAAACTGTCACATAACTATTATGCAAACAAAATTGTCCCTCCTGCAGTCACCCTCGGGGCTTGGGACCCGTCGATGTTGCAGTTGCCTATTTTGTATTGTTTCTTGTTTCACGTACAAGCCTCAAGCTACATGTAATATAAATATGCTGGTATTAGCACCATAGCTAACACGGAATAACACGCGATAATAATTCCCTGATGAAGATTATAAATCGAAACGTCGGAATAAAAATATTAACAACATATTTCGTGTTAGTGCAGATTTCTTCCCCAATTTACGCGATAATAATATAATTATACTGATAAACTGGAAACGTCAAAAACTAGTATTATTAAAAATCTTTGCATTAAGGTTCCCAATTCATGCATGACTGCATCAAAATAAGAGACATGTTATTAAAGAGCAGCAAATGCATAATAAGTGAAAAAGTACATGTTCAAGAAATACATGATAGAAAATATACGGTCGCACAATACAAAATAGACAGATGCACGATAAACTATAGAAGGACTCGCGATACACGACAGACGTTGCACGATATGCAATAAACATTAATGCCATACGAAAAAAGTTATAACTCCATTTAACGAAAATCTTATTTGCGCAGTGCAAACCAACGTAAAATTAGTAGATAGAAAGACTGTTTTGCAGATTTATCTATCTTCCTTAAAAATGATTGTTTCGCTAACGATAGCAGGTAGACACATATGAATCCTTGAATGTGTCCGTCGGTTCCGTCTGGTACTCCCACTACTTAAACATGAAAGTTTATATTGTCTTTAACTCTAAAGTTCTTGTCCTATTCAATGAATACTTAGAATATATAATCTCCAAGAACAAGACATCGATGACAACAAGAATGATAACTTCTTTTTTACTATTTTTAAGTTATGTCCCTTTCAAATGCAACTTTAACATGAAACTTAACTTTAAAATTACAATGTGTTTGCCCTATTCACTTTGTACTTAAAATATACCATCTACATTTACAAAGCCATTGGTGACAACAAAATGATAACTACTGTTTCGCTAATTTTAGTTTTGCTCTCTTCAAATGCAATTTTTAGCGACACATGTGTTCTGAGGAACACAAAATTCTAGTTGAGCGTCATTGCTGTCAGTGAAACAACAACATAAGATTTCATTTCATATTGAGAACCTGGCTTTAAACATTGTCAAGTAAACTGTAATTGTATTCATGGAAGATTCATTTTCATGTCAGTGATCTTTCTCGGATTTAAAAAAAAAACTGATATTGTTCAACAAAGTTTGAATAAACTGAGCACGGAAAGTAACATATTTTGGATTATCAAGTCATTCATACAAAAATATGCTTTCATAGTGTGTAAATATGTAAATAAATTTCAGGCATTATTTGCAAACGATTTGGGATGGATTTTATGAGAAAAGCATTTGTCAAAATCATTTTATCATTTTGTATGATAAATAGTTTGTTCCGATAAGAAGCATTTAGAATGTTTTTCCAAGCAAGGCACTTTGTTGTCTGCATGTTTTACTCATTTAAAGTTGTAAAACAATACAAAATTAACCATAATTAACTGAAAATGGTTCATTTACATGTTGAAGTGTATATACAATTTATGTTAAATTGTGTCTTGTGTCAGAAGTTAAATGAAATTCCAGAAATATCAAAACCTGATGATTGTTTTAAATTACATGTAAGTGTTTTATTCTTGAAATGCATTGAGACCTATGTACTCTATTTTAATTTCCTAATGGAGTTACACCAAATACCTAATATTTAACATATTTCTAATAAACCATCATTGGTGTGTGGGGAAATTTCTGGGTTCTTTTTTGTTTTTTATTTGTCAGAGTGTGTTCCACTGGTGTTGAGTAAAAGGATTTAATTCTCACTTAATTAAGTAAGTATATAGTATGATGAGCATGTTCTGTTTGTCCATAAAGTATCCGTTTAACAAATTGTGTCATTTGTTGATTTATCTTTTAGAAAAATATGTATTGTGAAGCTGTGAAGCTGTAAAGCTGTGAAACAGATTCAATTTCACATACTGAGGAAGAGCAAAAAACTTCATCCAGCATACCAATCTTATTTAATTTTCCCCGTAAAACAATGATAAAATCCTGCATATCCTTGGGGTGATTGAACAATCCGAACCTTTATTGGCTGGAATTTTGAATTCACCATCTATAAAATAGCCAAAATATTTAAACAAAAAATTGAAGTGCTATTGACCTTCTAAGGACGTAACTGATAACGGCACTGATTGAATATACGAGGAGAGGTAAATTTCCTTGTATTTTCCTTGCCAGGATCATTCACTATGAACGCTGACATTAACCAGCGTATGCCAGATACATAGGCTAAGCGCGCTTTCCGGTATATTAACGGAAATTATACTTAAGTGATTTATGGTATGTTGTCGAAACTCACCGAATTGACATACTTATAACAAACATGCTCTCTCTTCCTCTTTCCTTTTCGAGGCTGTGTTTTGTGAGTGTGGCGATTCCTGATATGTATATTTTACTTTTTCACCAAGTTGCACCAACGTAAATCCAAGTTTCATATAGAATCAATTTTAAAATCCAAATATATAGTGTCAATTTACAATTTTATCATGATATTATTTTCTAGAAAACGATATACTGGTGTACAGATCTACCTTTAATCTACTTAATAACACAGAAAATTGGGGGTTAACAAACTTGTAAAAAAGAAATATATGCATATCAGGAATCGCAACACTCACAAAGCCTCCCCACGCAGCGAAAAAGAAGAGAGGAAGAGAGAGAGAGAGAGAGAGAGAGAGAGAGAGAGCATGCTTGTTATAAGTATTTCAATTCAAAAAGGACGCCACAAACAATTAACGAAAAAGAGAATCTTTAGGGATACCGCCTTGGAACGGTCAGTGGCAAAACAAATTGCCACCGGGGGTTTAAACCAGGTTTTTTTTACTGATCTCTGATCAACAATACCATATTGTGAACGCGGTATCGCAAATACTGTATCACAAGTATACATTTGCTCAACACTAGTCCGCCTCTTTAAAAATGGCATGAAATTGCTTTCGTCTCCTTTACCGACATGTTTTCCCCGCAAACAAGCCACAAACAGACTGATTTACATGTGTTTAGAGGTTCTCAGAATTACAACATTTTTTAAGAATACTAAAAACAGATTTCATTCGAATGATCATGAAGAAATACTTCCGAATAGTTGTTTGGTTTGATGCAACCATTATACCTCATCTTGTTTGTTCGCAACAAGTGTTTTTTTGTTCTTTTTAAGAAAGTCCAAAACGCTTAGATGACGTCATCGTTCAAGGAAACATGAATTCCCTAGGCACTCGCATTAAGTACACCTGCAAACCAGGGTATGAGAAAATGGATAGAAACTCGTTTTACTCAGTCTGTAACGGAAGTGGGGAGTGGGACCCGCAGCCTCGATGTTTGCAAAGTATGTTCTTAAATAGTTTGACATTTGTTCTAGATATTGTACGAAAAGAAAGAGGCTGACTTCAGAATCGCAACGAGTTATATCAACATATATCAAAAGGGAGATCCTTTCCCATCTCGTTACATCATTATTATGCAATTAACAATTATAATGAGAGAGTTTGAGAAAAAAAACATAAGAAAAAACAAACCACATGTACTGTCATAGTTACACCCCTGTGCACTGTTTCCTTCAGTCAAGTGAAATATTTTGACCATTTAGTACGCTCGTTCAATGCATATAATTAACCAATTCCATAGTTTTCTACGGCTGTATTTGACAAATGATTTAATGTTCATTTTTGAAAGACATATTGCTTTCTGTCATAAACTTGAAGACACATTTATTCATTAAAAAAATTCGAGTTCAAAAATTATTTTAGGTCTCAGATGAGAAGGAAGATACATTAAAATTCCACAGGAAGTGTTATCTTTTTCGGTAAATAACATAAAATTCGTCCAGCATCAAGTGGTCTTCATTTAAAATGTGTGTTAAGTCTGTTTCTGTAAAACACAATAAATATATCAATGTATAAGAATATCTTTTTATAGTCTTTTATCCTTGTACTGAGAATATGTAGTGTAAATGGATATTCAACATACATGGATTGGTTCTGTGCTGCCCTCGGATTCTTTTCTAAATCCCCACAAAACAGAAACAATTTAAGGAGACTGTAGTAGAAATTGAGATTGTAATGCATACATACGTTTTGATATTATTTTGTTCTACAGAGACATTGCATTCATTGCATCTATCAAGGCATTCAACGAATACAAATAACAATAGGACAATCCAGTTCGAATATTGATAAGAAAGAGAGTCTCATTAGAAAATATCCTTAAAACAAATTGTATAATGTACCGATAGGTAGAGAAAATCGATGCATTTTAATTGAGTTGCGCATGTCTTTCCCATTACCCTGAATTCGAATATACACTACCCAAAGTTTGCTTAGAACCAAGTTTTCCTCAAAACAACCTGAATCCTACGTCATATGAAGTTATGCTAGTAAAAAATTGTAAATTGTGTAGGAATATATCAAAAGTGCATCATGCGTACCCATAACTTTGAGTAATGGGTGATTTTCACGTGCATGTAGTGCAACAAATGTACCCCATACGTTCATAGCGTTTATTTGAAAGAGCATACAAATACGATGTTCTTTTTTTATTTCCCATCGGATTTTTTATCATGTACAAAAAGAACAGAGTCGGAGGTGGTATTGCAGTAACCTGTCGTTCAGGGATAAGGATGCGCAGACTGTCTTTCGGGACATCACACACTGTCGAATTAGGCATATGACAATTGATTTTAAACAGCATAACACTTAATGTGGTCGGCATTTATAGATCGCCAACAGTGTCAACTCCTGCTCAGTTTCTTCCAGAGTTCATGAAAGACACACTCTCATGGTATACTAATATCTTAATAATGGGTGACTACAATCTACACATTAACGAAAACAGTGCTACAGTTTCAGAATCAAACAACTCTTTTTTTGGAATGGGACTATTTCAACATGTTAGTTTTCCACCCACACTGCAGGTCAAAGCCTCGATTTGGTCATTACGGAAGCTATTAATGGAGTGGAAATTCAGTCTTGTGACCACTGTGTTGTAAAATCTGTCTTAAATGTACAAAAAGAAACCGTAACCAGTAAAACTGTAGAATTTAGAAACTTTAAACAGATTGACCATGATGATTTTTCAAAAGACCTTGCCAACATTTTAGTAGAAAGTGACGACATTTATTTTTACGCTGATCAATTTGAAACAGAACTTGAGTTAGTTCTGGATAAACATGCACAAAAGCTGTTACGCAAAGCGGAACGAGTATGGAAAAGATCAGGGTAGCCGCATCAACTTGACACTGTAAAAAGCTACGCCTCAAGTACCATTATGAAATTTGTAAAGAAAAAAGAACAGTGATAAGTGAAAAAGTAAGACGTTCTAAGGGTGATTCAAAACAGTTGTACAAGAAAGTGTCCGAACTTACTGGGACAAAGCCCGAGAATCCAATGCCACCTGGGGAAAGTAGCATTTCACTTGCCGAGAAGTTGCAGATTTTTTCTTGGAAAACATTTACACGATCCTTGAGTCACTTATTAATAAAGACTACGAAATGTATGTGCCTTAAATTAGGGACACTCAACACCTACAGTCTTTTCAAGAGTTAAGTACTGAACAAATGAAAAATTAATACTTGAGTTCCAAACCAAATCTTGTGAACTTGACAAGTTGCCAAAGAAAACATTGAAAATGCATCTTGATGAACTGTTGCCCTTAGTAACCAACCTTGTGAATATTTCTTAGAGTCAGGCAATTTTTCCATCAAAATGGAAACATGCAATAGTAAGACCTGTATTGAAAAAGGCAAGATTTGAACTTGTGCTTTCCAACTACCGCCCCGTGAGCAATCTACCATTCTTATCGAAACTTATAGAGAAGGCAGTTCTCTTCCGATAAAACGAACATGTTAGTGAAAATGATCTTCTTTCCAAGAATCAGTCGGCGTACAGGCGCTATCACTCCTGTGAAACCACTTTTATTTAGATTAGTGAGTGAATGATTTGCTGAATGGCATGGAAAACCAGGAGGTCAGTGCTCTTATCGCACTGGACTTAAGTCGCTTTCGACAGTGTAGACCACGAAATCCTAGAGCAAGTGGTGCAATCTCAGTATGGCCTGTGCAGTACAGCTATCGATTGGATTAACTCATATCTAAGGCCACGCAGTTGTAGTGTAAGTGTGGAATCTGCTATCTCAACTCTACGCCCTCTGCAATGTAGCATCCCCCAGGGTAGTTGTCTGGGGCCTTGGCTTCATCTAACCTATGATGGCAATTTATTTGATGTCATTCCCCAAGCAATCACAGTGTATGGTTTTGCAGACGATCATATCGCTAACAAAAAAATTCAACCAACATTAGCAGAAAAGGAGAAAGAAGCCATTCGTGAACTGGAAGGTTGTTCATCGAATATAGATGATTGGATGAAGCAAAATAAACTTAAATGAATTCTTCAAAAACCGAGTTTATTCTATTTGGAAGTAGACAACAACTTGAGAAATGTAGAGTTTCAGCAATAAACATTGTTGATGACAATATTAAGTTTAGAAGCTGTATCAGGCATCTGGGGGCATTCTTGGAAGAAAACCTCACTTTTTAAGATCATGTCAAGAGGAAATGTCAAACTGCAATGTTTAATTATCTTAGAATAAAAACATTAGAAAATACTTTACCAAAGATGCTACTGAAATTGTAGTTTTGTCACTCGTTATTTCCATCTAGGTTATTGTAATACAATTCTATTTGGTATTCCTGAATGTGATATTCAGAAGATGCAAATGATACAAAATATGCGTGCAAAACTTGTCCTAAAACTTAGCAAGTATGACAGTTCAAAACTGGCATTGTTGCAACTTCACTGGCTTCCAATCAAAGCAAGAATTGAATTCAAGATCTTGACTCTCATGTTTAATTGATCAAAGGGAAAACACCGGCATATTTGACTGAATTATTATCTGAGCAAGTACCAAGACGAAGTACCAAGACGCAGGTTGAGATCGTCAGACCACGTCACAAGCTGTTATAATGTTTCATTCAAATGACACTAAACTTTTGGTGACAGGAGTTTTAAAACAGTGGGTCCAAAATTATTGAATAAATTACCTGTAGAATTGAGAATAGAAGTTCTGTAGACACCTTTAAGAAAAATCTGTTTTTCAGAAATTTTGAATCATGGTTTTAAGTGACTGTGTTATTACAAGAACATGCAAAAATGTGTTACATGTATCTTACTTGGCATTAAATGGACCGATTTTATGTTTTTAACTGTGCTTGTACATTCTTGAAGAGACATTGTATATTATTTATTTCTTATCTTATGCACAACGCAAGTGAATATCATGTGTAAAACTAGGCATTTAATTAAATCAATCAGTTTCAGTTTTATGTAATATTTATTAACACGTTTATCGGAAGACGAGTTATGGCGGGCAGTTGGTATGGTGGAGCAAGAGAGTCGTCATCGTGAGGTGGGTGAGGTTTGTGGCGTGAACATACGGTTATCACCTGAGCCTGGGCAAGTATGGTACACGAGTAAGACGACATGGTGGAGGCAGAAGAAGGGTGACTTTTGAGGATTGTATTCTGGTCATACAGGCACGATGACAACGTTTGGCTACTGTATGCCAACTTTGTTCTGATTTTCAAAATGCTTCCGAGTTGCGAGTCTTTTTACAAAACATACTCACACGTTTGTATGAAAGTAGTCTGCAATCAATAAGGCGATGTAAACGGATCCCACTGTCTACAGATATCAAATATCATTGGGCCAGGAACCATGTTGGTTTGAGCAGGATGGACTAGCAGCTTGTCCTATTCACGCAAGTACTGCCTATAGGATATGTGTGCTAGAGTATAGCTAAGATCAGAGGAGTGGAACCATGCAGTAAACATTTCTGAACCTGTTATGTGGGCTGCTTATTTTCCTTCAAAGAGGCACATTGAATGCCCAGTGGTTCTCGAGATAAGATCCTCCACATCCTGGTTAAGTTGTATCCTCGCGCAATTGCTTATGGGTTCATGTTAATGGATGACAATGCCCACCATCATCGAGCCAATGTCCTTCAACAGTACTTGGAAAGCAGGCATTTTCAAATAGTAGAAATTTCCGAAGGGAAACAAATCGAGACTAATTTACGCAAGTTATCTTTGGTTTATTTCCCATTCACAGTCAATTGCAACACCTCGACTGCCAATTATTATCAGAATTGATGACTATGTGTTTAAAACTCAATAAATTGTTTATTTTAAACTAACGTCTAAAACGGAGAAATTCAATTAATGTGTAGAATCTTCTTTCAGTTTGAACCGGGCAGTAAGTTTTTCTTAAATTTCTTGATAACCCTAACATTTTTTTGACAAATTGGCACTTAACATTGAAGACCAGCATATACTTATTTCAGGTATGAGTTGCTTTGGTATTATGTCCATGAATTTCAGAGTTCTCATGCAAATGGTTTTTCTTCTTTTAGTATGTTCTTGGTAATTAGAACATGAATTAGACTAAATTGAGCTTGCAAACACTAACTACATCCTTAGCTAAATACATGTCTTTACTAAAATCTAGGTGGAAATAAGTATTTCCCCCAAAATCGATTTTTGAAATTTTAGCATTTTCGCCATTTGCAATGTTTGCGACCCCTTAAAGCACTGTTGACTAATATCTTTCGAAATCGCGGTTGCTATGTGCCTGTATAAAAGTACAAAAGCGCCATCTGCCGGTCAGACTTTTTATATAGCGAGGTCTCAAGATGTTCTAACGATGTTATGCTACTTATCAATGATCGACATGATCTAGACTAGTGGTGCCTTTAAATTGGCAATGTTTTGGGAAAATATTACGCTCTTTGTTTGACTATTGGATAAATGGCCCCCTTTGTTAACGTTAATAATGCTATTAAACATCACGATTTTGCTTAAGTTTAAAATATATACAGAAGAACTGAAGTTTTAACATTAAAGTTAACGTATTTTACAGATTTTGCCCTGCATAAGACAGCTGATATGGTTAGTGTATTTGATGTCAGTTGGGGAAACGCAAATAAAGGCGTCGACGGCGGAATCAGCCAGACTTTAAAAACTGATGCCACCAACTCATGTTTTCATACAGGTCACTTAGAGAAACCCTGGTGGCAAGTTGACCTTGGCGGCGTGTATAAAATACTGATGGTTAGAATCTTCAACGTCGTGGATGATTCTGAAGCTCAAAGAGGTTGTATTTCAGTTGAATAACACAGACATCTCTTACGTTTTCCAATGCTTTTTTGCATAGTGGGAGTCAAGAACGTGCTTGAAATCGAATTTCTTGCACAACGGTACATTCAAACTCACGAATGAAACCGAATGCTTTTCTAAATGTCGAATGCACTGTGGGATATTCAAACTTTGCATGGAATTGAATGTCTTGTTCAATGTCCAGTGCATCGCCGGACATTCCTAAACATGCATGAAATCGAATATCGTGTTGAATGTCGACTGCTCCTATGGGTCATTCAATAACATTCATGGCATTGAATGTCTAGCTTAATGTCCAATGAATTGCGGGACATTCATAAACATGCATGAAATTGAATGTCTTGCTGAACGACAAACGCTCCTCAAGAAAATTACATTAAAACAAATTATGAGATCGAATATTTTGTCGAATGGCCAATGAACTGCAAACCATTCATAAAACTTGCATTAAATCTAATGTCTAATTAAAGTCCAATGCACCGCGGGGTTTTGAATGCCGTATGTCGAACGTTGATCGTTCAGCCAACTTCACAAACTTGTAAATGGGCAGGAATGCAAATCCATATTACTGCCGATGCCGCCTAGCTCCGGGTGGAAAGCACCTCAATTGTTGAACCAGTAAACAGTACGTTTTCGATCCATCACAGACGATGTTGTGCATATAACGTTGAAGTTGCAACATTCTGTATGTTCAGAATGTTCAGATTAATACCAATCAATGTTCCTTAAATAAAATATAGAATTGTCGTAAAGTAAAATCAATGGGCGAAATAGAACAAAATTTTGACCGCGAAACTGATAATATGAATTACGCATATCACAGAGAAATGTGGTAGGACAGAGTGGGCGGGGCTAGAGAAAATAGGAGCAGGTGGGATTGGCTAAAGTGGGCTAAGGTGTTGCTGAACTTGGTTAGAGGTGTGGCGGTATGAGATTCGAACTGTGCTAAATGCCCAAGCATACAAAACAATTTTAAAGTGTCCCTTTTATATTTTGTTTTCTTTATTTTGTGTTTCATTTATTACTTGAGTTTATTATCATTTAAAACGCTGTAATGACGCTGTTATTTTAAACTAATGAAGGAATCTCTCTGTTTGTAAATGTGACAGAGGTTTCTGTCTTAAAATTGTTAAGATTAATTTGTGCGCTATGATCTGTCCCTTGGGGAATGAAACATGTGGTAATATTTAAAGAATTAAATAAGAAACGTAGCTAAGCTTATATTTGTGCAAGTTCATTAGTCAATGATCGTTTCAAAAAAAAGACCAAGTTTGTGATACTGTTTAATTTTTTTAACGCATTTCCCTGAAATCACTATTTGGTAAAGCAAGACATGCGGTTTTCAATGGTGTTTACATAAGCTATTATTGCGTATAATAATTATGTCATGTTTAACATGCGCTATGGATTTGACACTACGTTTCTTAGACCGCAAAATGCATCGTTTTGTAAGAAACTGGTTAGTATAACTAAAACTGTATTACAATTTTAGCAAATCGTGCGGTTAATGTCGTACTGGCAGTCGGGAATCATTCAGGAATCTTAAAGGATATCGCTTACAAGCCTGGACAGATTAAACCTATCGACGAGTTCATGTTGGATCCAGAGATTTCTGCACAGTTCGTGAAGCTATGGTTAAACACAACCAACTCCTTAGTTCTCTGTGAAGTGCAGGTTTTGGGACCTTGATAGGATATGTAGATTGACTATTGTACTTATATGTTGAAAATTTGTTATCGATTTGGATACAACTTGTTATTTAAAGTTCTTGTTAAATGTTGTATAAAGAACTATAAAAGTTAAATTATCTATGATTATAAGTGCTTTTCGAAAGATTGCGCATCAATTAATAAATTAATTAAATGTGATAACTCTTTTTGCAGATAACTGTTATTCCCCCTACATCAATCTCTGAATTGAAGTATAAGGAATCTATGTACCGAAGGCAAAATATTAATGAAACATAAAACTCATTATTAAACATGTTTAATTTGTCCAGAACAACCTCGGATGCCGACAGGGAGAATAATTTTCTTCTAATTAGCTCAGAAAATTTAAAAAATATATTTTATTCAATGTTATTTTAGGCAGTTTTGTTTAATTTCAATTTTTGTAAATATGCAGTCATATCTGATATTATTATTTTAGAAACACAGCAAACTTGCGTATAAAATCATGGGCGGCTAAAACAAATCAACAATAGTTTGTGTCTTACGTAGACAAATGAGACAAGTTATTGAAAAACTATGAACGAAATGTTAAAGGGTTAATATAAAAGTTAAAAGAATGTAAATGTTACAATAACAATAATGAAGTTGCTTTTTTATAATTGCTATATGCGTTAAAATGAAAAATACAGTTTTCATATTAAATTTGTAAAGGTTGAAGATTTCAGTTGTGTAGACCCTTTGTCTGTCAATAGTTGAAAGCAAAAACATATACTTCCCTGGGGTTTTTTGTTTGAATGATATTTTCCCAATATTCGCATTAAATATTTAATTAAATTCATTTGTCATGACACACAGATCTTAGAAAAATCAAGGGCAAAGCGGAAATTACTGCACAATCGACAATTCAAAATGTCGGGAAAAACACACATTTGAAATCGGGCTTCATTTCGACTGGAAAATGAATCAGGAGATCAATCTATTCCTTCCTCGTCCACCAAAAATGGTATGACTTTTGACAAACAGTGGGAAATAATTTGGAGTGGAGGGACAGCTAGTGCCTTTGCCCACGACATCCACTTACACTTGGTTGAATGTAGTTAAGAATAAACAATGATCTTTTAAATTTATTCTCTGTACGAGGGTGTTCCACAACCAGACACCTGACTTAACGCCGTATCTTTCCTCATTTTGAGTAAGAAACCTTGCGACCCCCAATGGAGTTTACCAACCAGTAGAATGGTAAATCACAATAAATTTTAAAAAATGATGTTTTGGGGAGTTACCCCACCAAGACAACCCTTAATCTACCAAAACATTTACGTATTGTATTGTCATTTGTTGTACTTTGCTTCTTACGAAAGAAAAAGTGGAGTAGGTGAGTATTGGTGGATACCTAAATCCTCAACCCTGCCCCTTCATCCCTACCAAATCCTTACACCCAACAAAAATATTTTGGTTTGAGTTTAGAAATAAATAAATTGAGAAAGTTACAATAAAATTACTTTGTGGAGGTGACCCAAACAGTGAACCCTCATCCCCCAACCACTCCCGACCCATTATCTACTCGAAACGTCTTGTCACAGTATATGTCATTTGCTTTATTGATATTGCTAAAGCCATATAAATGTTAAAAGGAAACAAGGTGAAATATGCATATCAGGAATCGCCACATTCAGAAAAAAACAGCCTCCCCACTCAGTCAAGAAGAAGAGAGGGGGAGAGAGCATGGTTAATAAAATAATCAGTTTCAAAAAAGACACCACTAACAATAAACAAAAATGAGAACCCGAGGGGTTACCGCCTTGGAACGGTCAGTGGAAAATCAAATTGCCACTGGGGGTTTAAAACCAGGTTCTAGGGTACACCAACCTCACACGTGCCCCAACAGGTTCTCATATCACAAAACAAGTACAAGTTGTCTTGGTGAAAAGACTCCAACCCACTTATCTGCTAAACAATGTTGCATGCAAAAGCACACAAACATATAAAACATAAGAAGCTAAGAACATTGCAAAGCCGAAAGGGGTACTCAATGATCTTACCGAGTGATCAAAAGACGAATGTTAAGTACCTGTTCCCAACATCATGTCCTAACATTAAAACAGTTTGTTGGTGTGAATATCTCACAGCTTGTTCGCCTTTCAAGAGCTTGCAACGATGTTAATGATTTCAATGAACGTAACGTTTGCATTACCGAAAAGGTTATCGGCATTAAAAATGAAAGGAAAACATTTTGCAAGTTTTATCGCCGATACCCAGATCTATTTCATAAATACAGGTGCAGTTTAAAATCACTATTACAACGGGGTAATTCAAAGCCAGTTTTAATGGAGATATTATTTATAAACTCAAGAAGATAAAAGGCAGTGTTAGTTGATCCCTGTTATTCGTAAAAACGTTATGTAAATTTAAAAAGAAAGGTTACCAACATGTATTGAATTTTAATATAAAGAAACAATAAAATGAAACATGTGAAGGTACCCATATACACTGTAAGTATTATACTCGTCTGTACCTTTGATAAAACATTATATAAGAAAGGAATTGGAATGGCTTAACGGCGCCAAATTTAAGCATAACTATAAGGTAAAAATAAAGCGAATTCAATTAAAAAGAGAAGTATGGAAAACTTTAACTATTACTTCAAAACTATTGAATGGGCCAAAATTAAATCAAAATTTGTATGAAAATACATAACATTACAAACATTTGTGATCACTTTCAAGTATATCTTGAATTATTAAGCATTCTGACATGTCACATAACCTTTTTTTAAATGGCATTTGTCATTACACTGTCGTTGAAAAAAATCGAAATCTCTAACGGCAAAATGTATTTCAATAAAACTGCTCAAATCAATTTTTTGTTTCATGTTTTTCACATACGGTAAGAAAAGTTAAAACAGTAAAATAATAAAGACCAATAAAGTTCCCTAAAATGTTATATGCAGTAACACATACACATACATATACACACACAAAGGAAGCAAAACTTAACATCCTCAACTGAAATTCCTTCGTCTGTAATGAGTTAAGACCTCTTCGCACTCCTCCACAGGATGCCCTCCTTAGCTTATCAAGATGTTCGCAACAATATATCTGGTACTGTTCAGTACGACAGAGCGTCATCGAGTTATTTCGCAACAATATATCTGGTACTGTTCAGTACGACAGAGCGGCATCAAGTTACTTCGCAACAATATACCTGGTACTGTTCAGTACGACAGAGCGTCATCAAGGTATTTCGCAACAATATATCTGGTACTGTTCAGTACGACAGAGCGTCATCGAGTTATTTCGCAACAATATATCTGGTACTGTTCAGTACGACAGAGCGTCATCGAGTTATTTCGCAACAATATATCTGGTACTGTTCAGTACGACAGAGCGTCATCGAGTTATTTCGCAACAATATATCTGGTACTGTTCAGTACGACAGAGCGTCATCGAGTTATTTCGCAACAATATATCTGGTACTGTTCAGTACGACAGAGCATCATCGAGTTATTTCGCAACAATATATCTGGTACTGTTCGGTACGACAGAGCGTCATCGAGTTATTTCGCAACAATATATCTGGTACTGTTCAGTACGACAGAGCGTCATCGAGTTATTTCGCAACAATATATCTGGTACTGTTCAGTACGACAGAGCGTCATCGAGTTATTTCGCAACAATATATCTGGTACTGTTCAGTACGACAGAGCGTCATCGAGTTATTTCGCAACAATATATCTGGTACTGTTCAGTACGACAGAGCGTCATCGAGTTATTTCGCAACAATATATCTGGTACTGTTCAGTACGACAGAGCGTCATCGAGTTATTTCGCAACAATATATCTGGTACTGTTCAGTACGACAGAGCGTCATCGAGTTATTTCGCAACAATATATCTGGTACTGTTCAGTACGACAGAGCGTCATCGAGTTATTTCGCAACAATATATCTGGAACTGTTCGGTACGACAGAGCGTCATCGAGTTATTTTGCAACAATATATCTGGTACTGTTCAGTACGACAGAGCGTCATCGAGTTATTTCGCAACAATATATCTGGTACTGTTCGGTACGACAGAGCGTCATCGAGTTATTTCGCAACAATATATCTGGTACTGTTCAGTACGACAGAGCGTCATCGAGTTATTTCGCAACAATATATCTGGTACTGTTCAGTACGACAGAGCGTCATCGAGTTATTTCGCAACAATATATCTGGTACTGTTCAGTACGACAGAGCGTCATCGAGTTATTTCGCAACAATATATCTGGTACTGTTCAGTACGACAGAGCGTCATCGAGTTATTTCGCAACAATATATCTGGTACTGTTCAGTACGACAGAGCGTCATCGAGTTATTTCGCAACAATATATCTGGTACTGTTCAGTACGACAGAGCGTCATCGAGTTATTTCGCAACAATATATCTGGTACTGTTCAGTACGACAGAGCGTCATCGAGTTATTTCGCAACAATATATCTGGTACTGTTCAGTACGACAGAGCGTCATCGAGTTATTTCGCAACAATATATCTGGTACTGTTCAGTACGACAGAGCGTCATCGAGTTATTTCGCAACAATATATCTGGTACTGTTCAGTACGACAGAGCGTCATCGAGTTATTTCGCAACAATATATCTGGTACTGTTCAGTACGACAGAGCGTCATTGGACCCCTCACCAGTCAAAAACGGCTTGAGACAGCAACACCTTAAAATAATATATTGGTCTCTTCTGAAAGTTCCTTCGTAATAAAAAAGAGAATACTTACTCGAAGCGTATTTGATTCTACGATTTAATTAATACGTTGACCATAAACATTTGACAATGACGTTTTTCTGCATCTTGTGCCTTCCTAACTTTGACATATTGACACAATGTCTTTTTGAAAATTGTTAAATAAATCGCCGTTTATGTTATTACAGTTCTACGATTAATATATCTTGTTGAAATATGAACTAATCTCTTATTTACGGAAGCGTTAAATGGTCTCGAGATGTGAGTAATTCTTTCGAGATTGTATACTTATTTTTGTCAATTTGTTGAGTTACTATTAGAATTTCTACTTGTTTTTCTCAATTCGTTTAAAAACATTTGTAACCTTTTCCAGTCATTCGGACTCTTCCAACCTTTTATCTTCTTCTTCTTCTTGGCGTTCGCTCTACACGACCACTCCAGCATCCGCGCTGAAAATTGTGGTCCTCCGTAGGTCGACAACATCTCCATACAGTTTCTGCTGGATTGTTGCACCTTGTGGCCACGTTGCTTCTCGCTCCTGGTCGTATCGTTTACATCTTTGGAGGATGTGCTCTGCAGTCTGGTCCTCTTCTCTGCAGGGACATATTGGGGATGGCACCAATTTATACTTCCTACACATGTGTGCATTCAGTCTGTTATGCCCTGAGCGTAACCTCACCATCACCACCTGCTCTGGTTTGTTTAACATGTGGTAGGCATCTGCTTCCTGTCTGATCTTTATGAGAGCCTTAATGATGGTGGCATTCTCCTTGCATGTCACCCGGTTATCTGGTTGCTCTAACTGGGCTCTTAACCTAGCCAGCTTGTCAGCCTCCTCATTTCCGGGCACCCCACAGTGAGAGGGTATCCACTGAAGGGCAACATTGCGGGAAGACTTTTATGTAAATTTTATTTTTCGAGAAGTTCACTCTACAAAAACTTGTCCTTTTAGACAATAGGCCGGAATCGCTTGCACTTAAGGTTTATATACCCAAGAAAAAAGTTCTGCGCATAAGTGTTCTTTTGCGTAAATTTCATAATATAGCAAATAACTGGTATAAATTCTTACATGTATGTCAAGCTTAATTGTTTGCGGATTTCAAGACAAAAACGAAATTAAAATTGGTTGGTAAATAAGCGAGAAATGTCATTTTGAATATGATAGGGGTCAACAGTCAAAAGTTGCAAAATTTGCCGAATCAAGGTAGAGGTGTGAAATCTAAGAAATCACTCAACATTTCACCAGTGTCTGTTTTAAGCAATTATGAGCATGCATTGTGATGCTAGTAACAGTTGGTAATCAAAATTTGATACCAAGCCATTTCCAGACTTTCGCTAAAACTTAAGTTTTTATTAATTTAAGTATCACATTGTCTCACTCATTGACCTAAAGGTATGACAAAACAGTTAAGTGATGATTCGAACAGTTTCCAATCAGTATTAATGAATTAGGGAAATATGATCCAGTTTATAAAGGGTATAAAAGCAACCATCCAATGCAATCAACACCTAATCTTATTTGAGAAAAACTCATCTGCATCGTTTTTCAAATTAATTTACTTCTCATGGTCAACAAGAAAGGTCTCGTTAATTTGACCGTCATGTCAAATATTGGACCTCACCGCCACCTGGATGTCTTTCTGTCTGGGGAGGCTGTGTATGCGTGAAGTTGGTCAAGCAAGTTGATCTACCCGGTTCTCTTGTTCACGAATGGAACCTAAATCCGCAATTGAAATTTTGTCGGCTTTTAAATTCCGTGCGAAGCCGCTTGAAAGAATGCCAGATTCATCGTGATGAATTTACTCAGTATTAGTCTAGCGATTTTTGCAACATTTGTGTAGTAACCTCCAGTGGCTTCAACAATAAACTGCTTATAAAGTATTGATCGGATTTTATTTCTGACTTTTTCGGCGTTAGCTGTCTAAGCTCACTTTTGACCTAGTCTTCGACCAATGAAATATTGTAAATAAAACTTATTATGCAGCGGGAATATCAAATAGATTATTTTGATTGGTTATTAGTGGGTCTTGTTAATGATTACCGTAACGATTTTTATATTGTGTGTTAGTATTTACCTGGCACTTATATGTTCGGGCATTTTCGTTTTTAAAAGCGATAATTGTATTGGAGAAAAGTATATTTACGGTATAAGTAACCAGTTAAGTCAATTGATGGCTTAAATACGATTTTATATGGAATATTCATGGGTGTCAGGTAAAGACTCGATTACAATACACAGTGTAGAACGACAGAGAAGTGCAGATATTTCTGGTTCTTACTGGTTCCTTTCTAGTTCCTTTGATACTGATTGTTAATTTCAAGACCAGAAATTCAAATCGCCTTGGTTGACACTCGCCTCTCAAGCTGAGGCCCCGGGTTCAATACTCGGGAGGAACACTTTTTTTTAAGTTAATTTACGTAAAAGTTGGTAAATTTTGCTCTTGTAACAAGTTGTTATTATTTTCATGTATTGTATTTTAATGACATTTATTCATCATTAGTACTAACTCTACAAGAGGTATTTTATTGAAACTGAATAAATGTACATTTAATGTTTGACATTCTTCTTTAATCGACGTATTATCACCAGACGAACTTTTTGCACGCTCTTTATTTCTTTCTTTCCTATATATAAAAATCTTGTCCATCAACGCCGTTTATCTTTTTTAAAGATATTTCTTGTTTAAATTATTAACTTTGAATTGCTGATCTATTTGGTATGTATCATTTTGTTGTGTATGGTGAAATCAAAAAGATATTTTATAAAATGTCCAAGTGTACAGAACTTTTTTTGCCGAGTTTATATACGTTCATAGGAATAATTCATATAAAACATTTTTATTGATATGTCTTGGCATAATCTGCTTATACATTGTAACATAAACATTCGTTTTATTTATTTACTGAAATTTACAATATATTAAGTTGTGTAAGAACTTTAATGTATATCACCTTGTATTTGAGTAATATTTAATATAAATAGTTATCGATAGAACCTTCATAGAGTGATTAAAATTACACAATTTACACATATTATATTTAACAATTTACACTTTATATAGTAATTGGCCTCCGTTATATATACATATATGACAATTTAACATGTCAGTGTTTTAAATTATGAAACGACATTACATGTACATCATCACGTTCAAGTATAACTTCCTCCTCGCCGCACAGCACGACCCAGCAACACACACGTTCCTTCCTTTGTAGTTTGGTTAAGTTTATGACGTACTTAACTAGTGAAACGTTTTGTATCTTTAATTGATTTCTGCAATTCTCTTGCCCAACATTAACATAAGTACTATCTTTTAGAACATTATATTAATATAAATCCTTGTTTAGGTTACTACAGCCATTTCGTAAACGCGCATAGTTCCCGTTAAATAGAAATTAGGAACGATTAACTCAAACAACGAGTTTCTCAAATAAGAGTGCGTCTAGCTGGGAGCGAACCAGCACCGTCACGGCGACAGCGCATAACCTTGCAATTCCTGCGACGCAACCAACTGAGCTAGCCGAGAAAACCCCAAATAAGGTTGATCGGATAGCCCCGATATACGTTACAATCACTGCATGACATCGGTGACGGGTTATTTTTACAGTACTGACTATATGTACGGGGAGACTTTTTACGGCCGCCACACTGCACAAATAGCGCTACTGTGAATATCAAATGAGTGCCTCTTGCTGGGAGCGAACCCGCTCCGTCATGGCGAGAGCGCCTAGCCTTGCAATTCCTGCGACGCAACCAACTGAGCTAGCCGGGACAACCTCAAAAATAGGTTGATTAAATAGCCCCGATATACGTAACAATCAATGCATGACATCGGTAACGGGTTATTTTTACAGATAACAGTACTGACTCTATGTACGGGGGGGGGGAGACTTTTTACGTCCGCCACACTGCACAAATAGTGCTACTGTGAATTTCAAATGAGAATGCCTCTAGCTAGGAGCGAACCCGCACCGTCACGGCGACAGTGCCTAGCTTCGCAATTCCTGCGACGCAACCAACTGAACTAGCCGGGACAACCCAAGAAAAAATGTTGAAAAGAGATTTATCAATAGTAAATTAAGACATTTCATCTTAATTTACGTTGATTGCAACAGCGCAGTCTAATTAAAATTAGTTACAGTTGAATTTAAACAATAGTATCAAAACGAATTCTTATCAAAAACACAGATGATAAAAAACCTAACACCATTTTCTGATTAATTGACTAAGTAAGTAAGTAAGAATTCATATTATTTATTTAGAACACGTTCCGGTTTATCTTTGCGAATCCGGTTTATTCGCAAACTCAGCTACCCGAAATATTGGTCCTATCGGTAAAATTTGATGATATGATGATAGAATAGGTGGAACTGATAAATAATTGGCACATTAGATTGTTCTATTTATTAAAATGACCTTGTGAGATGACTTGAAATCGGAAAAATCCCATGGGAGTTTTGAAAATCCCATGGGATTTTTGAGCTCCCATGGGATCTCCCATGGGATTTTCCTCCCATTTTCATGAAAATGGGAGAAAAATTCCATGGGATTTTTTTCATTTTTTTATTAATGGATATCTCAACAAGAATTACACTGTACTATAATTCTGTCATTCAAAATAATAGTATTTGATAATAAAAACGAGACTTGAAAATCCTCCCACATTTTTATGGGATTTTTCTCCCATGGGAGAATTCAACCATTATAAAATGGTTGAAAAATCCCATGGGAGAATTTCAATTTTTGAGGCTTTGTTTCTGGTGGTTAAATTGGTTCATTTCCGAAGGTTTTACTACGAAGCACACATATAATCAATAATTTTATTTCACTTGCATCTTTAACGTGCCAATGCATAAAGATTAAGAAGACTACATGTATCGATGTATACTTAATTTTAATATCATTCTCTCATTACATATCACAAATGACATCATTTTTATATGTTTAAAATAAAAACTCCGGACATAACTATAATGTGATGATGACATTTAAAAAACTGTAATTTAACATAATATGTGAAAAAAATCCCATATTATTCTGGGAGAAAAATACCAGATTATTCTGGGAAACAAATCCCAGATTTTTCTGGGAGTAAAATCCCAGATTTTTCTGGGAGTAAAATCCCATATTTTTCTGGGTGAAAAAAATCACACTGTATTCTGGAAGAAAAACGTCCATGTCATCTATTAGAGGATTTAGAGGAAAAGGCTTCAATTGTTCAAAGGAGACCACGGTAGTAGAAATTGTACTCAATATGAAGGTTCTGTAAAACTTGGGTATCCAAAACTTAAGGTACCTCGATACCTTTGACGGTAAAATATAAAAGTTGTCCGATCATTTTGAAGTCTGGCAGGTTGATAGCGTTTTAGTTCCGCATTGCATAGCAATATTTTTTTTCCTCTGATGTCACGTAACTCACCATAAACGCGCCCCCTAGCGGCGATATTTTTTAATCATCACGCCGATCACTTATTTGCATCTCACTTTATTGTCAGTCATCTGATTTCTTTCATGTAAACCGCGTTGTTTAGAAATTAAAAATATCTTTCGGTCAATATACGAGTATTTTGCATTGTATTTAATTCATGAAAAAAAAGACAAATTAGTTCCGTATGCGCGTACCGGCGCGTACTAACGTTATTATTAGCACTCGCGGTTTTAATAAATTTGTAAAAATAAAACAAATCGGTAAGGTGAAAGTGTTTTAATTTTTTATTAGGTTACTGGTGAAGTTCAATGAATTGAATAAGAAAAAAAAACGTATCTAAACGATTTACTGTTCTGGAAAAAAAGGCTCTGAAAAGGGCATTATGGGTTTAAAAATGACACTTCAAAATATAGTACAATAAGTACTCCGTTCTGTTGGACAGCGGGCTTAGCAGTTTCTCCTAATAACCGTTCTGCAGGAGCACGAAATGATCTTCGCAATTTATCTTTTTTGTTATTTTTTATTTTAATGTTGTGTGATTTATTTCAAATATTGTATTGCCATTTATTAAAATATAATAAAATACAGTATGTACCGGGTGTATGCTACACCAAAATAGTGAAATATGAAGTTATTAAACGTGCAGCCGGTATGTGTGATTTCATCCATTATATGTAATTGAATGTTGACTGCAAGAAGGTTAGATATATTAGAATCAATGCTTTTAAACTTTTTATGCTCAGCGAATCTTAAAATATTATATCGATGCAGATAAAATTAAAGTTTCAGTTCAGGAATCCAATTACTATCAATGTACAGCGTGCCCATCCGTTACAGCGCGAAGACGGCGATGTCGTGTCGGATCCAGGAATTTCTATCGATCAGCCAAGACATTCAAAACTTGAAACACTTTTTGTATCGGGTACATGATAGATCAGTTACTAGGCTAGCACATGGAAAGGCAAATACATAAACGCAAGAATTTTTAAAACGTGAGTTTTCCAAACCGACTGTCGACTTTTTTTCGGCAAATGTTGGCGGTTTCACCGAATAATTGAGAAAACGATAGAAATGTTGACATCGACCAATGAGCATTATAGCTTATTCCCAGGAAATCATCCCGCACTAGGTTGTTTTCTCTGGAAATATTTTAATCTGATCAAAATCATCTCCTGAAAACCGCTACGGTATCAGGATCTGACGACGAGTAACTAAAACGTGTTTTATCACTAACCCTTTTAACCAATCAGATTGTCGCCTACGATATCGCAAAAGTGAAAGTAAACCTAGTATTTTAAACCATGGAAAGTGTTGAAAGCCTGTGTCTCGCTCAACAATCCAGAGCGTACACGTCGCGAGCGGGGTGGAAGTCATCAACAGATCTCGTCAGCCGGCATCGTCGTGAAGGTAACCACTCTAAGTATTTTTATCATCGGGACCTGGATCGGCGATGTTTGGCGGGGTGTGTTGATGGCTTCGCGGATACTGGAGAGCACCGTCTTCCCCCGGATCGGCCGCCCTTGGACGCTGTAGAAGCCTATGGAGAGAGAGCAGGGAGGATCCTACATCTTCGGATGTCATTCCTTTACCACTGATCCAGTCCACTCGATCAAAGTAGGCAGAAGCAGAAGAAGAGGACGGCCGGGACGGACTCCTGCAGCGTGGTGGCAGCACAATGCAGATGGAGATGCCGGGGGTGTGGTCCTAATGAAAGCTATGGAAGTGTCCTTGGTCGGTGGTACTGGGTACACTCAATGTGCCCGGGAAACCGACCAGGGGTTCAGGGACGTCGGCGGCGGAAGATTCACGGCCAGAGGCACCACTACGGGGAAACCACCTCCAGATTGTCAGCGATGGATACACTTCTTGGGTTAAATTAGCCGCAGTGCATTCATCTTTTTCGGCATCAAAATTGGACCGCCAGGCACAGTTGCACCCCGCAACTATCAGTTTTAGGCATCGAAATTCAACATTCACGGACCACACCATAATGTCCTCGATCAGAGGCGGGAGGGTCCTTAAACTGGGAATTAACAACAACAACATGAAAGCCTGTGTAAAACATACTGAACACATATGTGTTTATGTAGTATTGCATTCATTTCTAAAGTGTTGACATCTTTTGAGAGCGTTGTAAATACTGCTTCTTGTATTGACAATTTCTAAAAAAGTAATGGGGGAAACCGCTTTAAATTATGTACGGTATCAGCGGGCCGTCATCAGATCTAACAAAATTCTGATCTATCATTTTGATAGATTTGACTATAGTGAGATCAGAAATGTTTATTATTATATTCTATCAAAAATCAACAAGGTATAAATCGGAAATGTCGGGATCCGGCGCGACATTGCCGTTTTCACGCGGTGATATTGATAGTGATTGGAGTCCTGAATTTTATCTACAGCGATATTTACCCTTATTTAAGTCATTCAATTATATATAATGGATGAAATCAAACATGTATATACAAGCTGTAAGATATGGTAAATTTAAAATTAACGATATTTGTGTAGCATATACGTACTGTATTTGATCGTATTTTAATAAATGACAATACAATATTTGAAATAAAGCACACACCATTAAAATAACAAAATACGAAAAGATAAATGGCGATGATAATTTCATCCTCCTACAGAACGGTTATTAGGAGACACCGCTAAGACACGCAGTATTTATCATACTCTATGTTGAAGCGTGACTTTTTATGATGTAATTATGATGATGACACTTTAATCAATACTCATGCTATAGGTGTTTAGAACTATGATGATGCTGATATAGTAGTGTTGGTCATGATAATGGGGAGGACGACGACGATGATGATAATAATTACGGTCAAATATATCACATACGGGTAACATATTTGATCTTAGATATATCTTGCTTTAAAAACAATAATTTGGTGACAGGCATTTTGTGGTCAAACCATTCTACAAAAATGTCAATCTTACAACAGTTTCGTAAATTTTGAATGGATTAGTCAACATAGAATACGGTCAGACCTATGAGATAGTTCCGCGGTTTTGCAAAAAAAAAAAGAGAAAAGTAATCCTAGTGCTTTGCGTGAACGTGGAATGAAAACCGAGCGTGAAAACGAGCCATCAACAGACAAATACAACAACAATAACTCCGGACAACGCGTAAATTAGATTTTCGAAGAAGTGTTTTCGGCCTGCAGTTTATTTGTAATAAAATGCCTATTAACTGACAACCACCACCACCATCATCATCATTAACAACAAAATAGAAACAACTAATGCGCTATTAAAGCAGTGGCGACACATACTTATAGTTAAAGAAACTCGTGTTTTATGACTACGTTACATAACAAATTAGCAAGGCACAGATCGTATCAGTTGGGGTGAGATAAGGGCATTTTGAAGATCAGTTGTTCGCTCAGTAACAGACTAAATATGATTGTGCGTGTAGGATTAAAGTGTTTAAGTAAGGAAAAGGTAGAGATTAAACACGCTCTATAATTGTCACTTTTTTTTAACAATGTACAAAACATAATGTTTAAAACAAAATTAAAATATATTTCTTATAAAATTGATTGTTAAAAAGAAATTAACCTTAAAAGTTGCAAAAAATGAAAAAAAAAACACGTTTTGAATCATGTTTCTATTTTTAAGTATTTAAAATTGTTCTATAGCAAAAATTGAAGATATCAGAGTTTTTTAAATCATCATAGAATAATATTTCATAATAATTGTAGTTTGAATAGGTTCTATGTATCAGTAGGGAACTAATTGAGACAAAAGACAGTGAATTGCCAAACACCCTTTTATCCGATTATAACCCTAAGTTGAAAGAAAAAGTTACGTTAAGATCTTAAAGGCCCATTCTCTATCAGCAACAACAACAACAACAAACACAACAACATAAAATTTCAAAAATACATTCAGCACGAAAGAACAAGCAAAAAAGAAAACGGACGTTTTAAAGACGGACAAAACTGTTAACTTACATAATATGATAAACTTTTTCCTGCGTTTTTCTTCTGCCATTTGTCAGCATTTGATCTGGGGATTTTGTTTTGTTAGTTGTTTTTTAAGTGACTGAGGGGCCCAGGCGCTTACATTATTAAGCCCCAAGTTATTTTTTTTAATTACTTGCAAGTCAAACGGAAACGTAAACTTAAATGTGATATTTTCTCGTTGTTCAGGGTTTTAGATGCACGGCAAAAATGCATGCAAAACATTGACGCAACAACAACCTTTAATTTCTACAAATAAATTCGGCATGAAAGAACAAGCATAAAAGGAAAAGGACGTTTAAATGACGGACAGGACATTAACTTATATAGTGTGGTTAAAACATTTAAGTGCCCTTTATAAATTATCTTAACTTTTTCTGCTATTCGAAGCATTAGATTTGGGGGTGTTGTTTTGTTACTCTTATAATAAGCTTTTAAGTGACTGATGGACCCATGCGCTATTATAATTATGCTCTGTTGAAAGAACGTTTTCTTATATAAATTTATTTTAAATTATACAATGTTAAAGAATTGGCAAAGTGCCGATAAGGACCATTTAATCCAGCAGGAGACGCATATAACAGTTTCCAAATAGTCATTGCTGTGATAACTTTCTGTCAAATTTGCACTTTTCACTGATTTCAATCAGCAATGTTTTGATAGCGGTACATCCTTCGAACCATCGATTTGATTATATCTGGGCATGATATTAGTTTGACCACCGTATGTATAGATTTACATTTCTACTCCGGTATATTATTCTAACTTTGATACTCTTTTTTAAGTAATAAAAATAACAAAACACCAATGAATTAAAAATAATGATAAAAAGTTTGTTGTTTTATTTGTTTAAATTATTTATACGCAGTATGAGGAACATCATTACAGAGTTAATTGGTAATTAATGAATAATGCACTGTATTTTCAATAAAATCGGTAATAATATTTCGAATAATCCAGGTATTTGGGTACTCAAGTAAAACTTTACTACTCATTCGCTTCCTTTATATAAAAATATGGAAAATAAAAGTTTAATCTAACTGTAAGTTTATAATTTGTATGAAAATTAAAACATTACAGAAATGACTGATTATCTTACCATAATTGTAATAAAAATTATCAAATTCAAATGAAACCAAAGCTCAAACACATCATAATCATCATCATCAGCAGCACAACCACCAACAGCAACTACAACAACAACTCTTAATTGAGATTTAAATAACCGTCTTCGTCCTTAGACTGTTTGTCGGTAATATAATGCTTACATCATCATCATCATCATCAAACACATAATTATCATCATCATCATTATCAACAACAACAACATCATCATCAAAAATAATCTAGATAACGATTAATTTAGCTTTCCGATAAAAAAACTCCATCTACAAAATCCAGAATAACAGACAACAACATCAACATAAACAACAACATCAACAACTCACGATAACGCTTAATCATTTTTTTCCGAGAAAACACGTAATCATCAACATCATCAACAACAACAATTACAACAAAACAACAAATGTAGATAGCCCTTTACTTGGCTTTTCGGCGAAATGACTTCGTCCACAACAACTGTGATCATAGCGCTTAATAATGTTTTCCGAAGAAATTACAAACTTTAAATATCTGTCGTCGTGTAATTTGTTGAGCTAAATATTTAAAGTATACTTTGTTGATTTTTTCTAAGATTGTCAAAAGCATGTTCTGTGTTCATTCTCAACAAAGTGTTTTCTAAATGCCAATATAGTGCTGTTGTTAACTTGACTAATAAAAAATTTCATCATTTCACATTCCCGATCTATATTTAAAATTGCCATTGGATTAACAAATTTTCCCCTACAAGGCGATTATCAGCGGCAAAACCTTGTCACCGGATACTCTAATTAAATCAGAAGTTGGCGACACGTAATTGTAGGTAAAGGGCATCGTGTTTTACGACTCTGTTACATAATCTTATTAGCAAGGCAAGGGCATTGTCTGCTGGTGGTTTGATAACTGATTTGGGGCAAGTTTGAGGTTGGTGCACCTTAGAACCTGGTTTAAACCCCCAGTGGCAATTTGATTTGCCACTGACCGTTCCAAGGTGGTAACCCCTCGGGTTCTCATTTTTGTTTATTGTTAGTGATGTCTTTTTTGAAACTGATTATTTTATTAACCATGCTCTCCCCCCCCCCCCCCCCTCTCTTCTTCTTGACTGTGTGGGGAGGCTGTTTTTTCTGAACGTGGCGATTCCTGATATGCATATTTCACCTTTTTTCAATATGCTACATAAATGTCACAGTGTTGTTTTGACACGATTTTGAAGTGATTTTGGCATCTCCGAACTGAGAGGTATCACAAATCAACTTTAAAACAAATTAAAATAAATATTTGTTACGAAATAACTTATAATCATCATCATTATCATTATCATCATCATCATCATCATCGTCGTCATCATCTTCTTCATCATCTTCATCGTCATAGTCGTCGATTATAAAGGTAGATAACGATTAATTCAGATTCCGAAAAAAAGTCTCCATCTACAAAATCCCAAATAAAAACATCAACAACTCAAGATAACGCTTTATTATTTTTTTTCCGAAAAAGCTCTATGCTTAAAATATTTACAACTCTGCTAACCTAGATAAAAGAGTATTCATTATTGTATTTTATATCTAAGATTGCCAAGGTCATGCTTAGGTTCATCCTCAACATACTTCGTTTCAAATGTTAATGTGTGCGGATGGTGTTGCTGCTGCCACTGCTGCTGCTTCTGATGCTGATGATGAGGGTAATGACGATTATATTGATGAATATCATCATCACAATCGTTCATGATACAAAATAAGTAGAAAATAAAAGCGATTTAAAATGAATTGTGAAGATGTGTCGATTGAAATTATAAAGTTGCACAAATAAATGTTATTTTATGTCAATTTAAAAGTAAAACTAATTAATAAAAAAGTCATTCTCAGGAGTTGATCAAAATATCATATTCGCATCATATTTCCCGAGACATTATTAACGTTTACATGAAGTTCGACAACCTTAACAAATTTAGAAAGCGATTATCAACATCGCGCGTGTCCGTCAGAATCCTTTTACCGGATGCGCTAATTGAATCAGTAATTGAATCAGTGGTTGGCGACATGTGCTTGTAGTTAAAGGAGATCGTGTTTTATGACCACGTTACGTAATCTAATCTGCAAGGCACAGATCTTATCAGCTGGGGGCGTGATAACGGTCCTTTTGAAGATCAATTGTACACTCAGTAAGAAGTTAAATATGATTTTGTTTTTGTAGGATAAAAGTGTTGGAAGGAACAGATAATAAATTAAATATGCTCAATAATTGTCACAGTGTTGCTTTAACCCAAGATATTTTGTTGAAGTTGGCAACTCCGAACAGAATTGCGAATAATTGCCCTAGTTTTAAATTAAGTTTAAAACAACAATATGTTTTATAAAATTGAATGTTAAAAAGAAATTAACCTAAAAATTGCAGAAATGAAAGAAAAACACCTTATGAAACCATGTTCTAACTGTTTAGACTATTTTATTGCTTATGTATATTAAGGATATCAGAGTTGTTTTCACTCATCATAGAATTATATTGTCTTTAATGAGGTGTGAATATGTTCTAAATGCTATTGGAAAGAATTAATTTACAGATAAAGGCAGTGCATTAACAAAACAGTTATAAAATGTCGGGATTGAGTAAAGAAGTGCGATGTACCTCTTAAGTTTAAGCCTTATTAAAATATGTGTGTTGATAATTTTCGGTATATAAAACTATTTAGTCAACCTTTTATTTCTAGGTATTATGCGATTCATAATCAACAAGCTGGAATGTCTGAACAAAACTACAACAGCTACTAAAACATAAATCAACCCGCAAGTTTTGTAGTACTTTGACTTAGCCTTTGATTCGTTTCGTTAATTGGCAAATTGATGCCCGTCTTACAACAATTACTGAGTAAAGTGCCGAAACTGTCTTTAAATTGTGCCGAGCTAAACTAAATAGCATTTCACTGAAAGAATATTGCCTTTGCATAACCCGCGCCGAGGTGTCAAGAAAACGGATGCTATATACGTTTATTACTAATACTAATAAAAAAACTCGCGTTAAATAGGAAATTATGTGCGGGTTTATTTAATAAACTCAACTTCTTAATATCAAACAGTTTCGTACAGTTTAAATTTCTGTCTATACCATTATAAAGTTTGGATAATTTAGGCGGGTCACAATCTTCACGCGCGCCGACTTCAAGTGTCCAAATTAATTTTGATATTAATATAGGAAAAGGGGGAACACAATAATGAAAGCACTTTTTAAAATGAAACTCGGGTGAATAAACGACAAACATCCATCAATTCATTTCAAAAAAATAGAATTATTTGATTTCGTTTCTAAGGAGCATACATTTTTAGTCAATTCCCTGTTACAATATAGCCTGGATCCACCACTGATAATATGATAGACCGTGTTCAGAAAACGACTGCACGCGAATAATTTCGCTTGACAGATGGTATAATAATGCAGATTTTTTTAGTGTTCTACATGTAATGTCGAACGCTCGATTTTAATAAGATTTTGCAAAGAAAGTAAATCTAATAGTTTTGAGCTTCTATATCACTTTCTATTGTTACTTTCAAAATATGGTGCATAACTAGTTATCTAAAAAAACGAAACAAATAATAGTAAGGACATTATTTATAAATTCAAAATATTATTCCTTCTGTGTTTGTCAAAATATATAATACAATATATGATACACAAAGGTTGATGATGAAAATGTATTTACACAAAATTAACATTTGAACAAATCACGCATTTATTTCATTCTTAAATTACTCAATAAATAGTATCTTTAAATTAGTTCATAATTTTCTGATTTCAACAGTGCTTATGCATTTATTACATTTAAATACGTTTGTACATCCTAATATGTTAACTGAAAAATAAGATGGATATTTCGTTCCATGTCGTTGAATTTTATGACGGGTTACACAATATATCGCAACATCGACATTAGTGTGGAAGTCCAGTATTATTAAATCTCGTTGTTGCGAAAGGGTGCGAGAACTTGCGAGATTCACCACGCATGATGCTGTTTTAATTAAATGTTTGGCGCTTAACATGGACTTTTTACGATCGGTTACAAAATGTTACGCAACCTTAATAAAGTATATCGGTTTTATTTTTATCGAATAGTCAAGTCTCGCGGATTAGAGATAATGCGAGAGATATGTGAAGCACGCTTGCTGTTCTTTCAACTGAAGGTAATTTTATGACTGGTCACGGCGCGTTACATTACCTTATCTAAGGACATCCGTTTTCAGCGACATGTATTGAATTTCGCCGTTTCCAAAATCTTTGGTGGAAATAAACTGATAATGTCATTTCACACTTTGATATTGTCTTTTGTCATTTTAATTAATGATCTTAATGTTTTATAAACTGTCAAATATTGAATCTGATGTTTCTTGCTATTAAATATTTTTCACAATATTATAAATTCAAAAATCAGTTATAAAAAGTGATTCGGGCTATAATGTGTTAACATGGTATTTTCCTGTTTTACCATATAGTTTGATTGTTTTAAAAACTTTTTAAAAGAAGAAACACATTCAAGCGCTTTGTTGTTTTTGTGTGTGTCTTTGTGGGGGAGGGGGTGAGTATGATAAAGGAAGCTTAATTAGTTAATATTTCTTTAATTATAAATTGCCACTATTTACTCCAACTACTTAATTAGGGGAACCTATATCTATCTTATTATATACCAGACTTGCGCCAAAACTATTTTGTAAATTCTGTTTCCCTGTGCATAAGCTAAAACATGTGCTATGTCAGATTCGTGTGTTTTTTTTGTTGATATTTTTCATCGTTCTTATATAGTCTAACAGATATCTACGATCATATTGTGGTGTCTAACGTGTTCGTTTCTTAAAACATGTCACGAAATAAAAATTAAGAGGAAATTATTAGTTTATTCAAAATTTTAATATTACTGTTAAGTAATTTAATATATGGTGTGGTACATAAACGAATTGTATGACGGGTTACGCAATATATCGTAACATCGACATCAGTTTCAAAGTCAAGTATTATTAAATCTCGCAGTTCTGAAAAGGCGAGTTCTTGCGAGATTTACCATGACTGATGCTGTTTTAATTGCATGGTTGGCGCTAAACATGGACTTTTACAATCGGTTGCAAAATGTTACTCAACCTTTATTAAGAATAGCAGTTTTATTTTCACTGAAGAGTCAAGTCTTGCGGATCAGAGATTTTGCGAGATTTATGGGAAGCACCCTTGATGTTTTTTTAACGGAAGGGACTTTTATGACTGGTCACGCAATGTTACGTAACGTTATCTAAGGACATCCGTTTTCAGCGACGGCTATAATTATATCTCGCCGATTCCAAAATCTTTGATAACGTCGGTTTACATTTTGATATTGTCTTTTATCATTTTATTAAATGATCAAAATGCTATTGTAGAATGGCAACTATATTTTCTGATGTTTCTTGCTACTAAATCCAATTTTCAAGATATTATATATAAAATAAGTCAGTATTTATAAGTGATCGGTCTATATTGTGTTCGTGGTATTTTCCTTTTTTATCATTATATGAAAATATTATTAGTTCGTTAAAAATAACCATTTTAGACAAGCACGTTGTGATCTATTTTAATGTCAAGTTGCTTATTGGGATTCTTGATTGTTGGTAATTGTTTATATTTCATACTTATTGAAATATTGTTGTTGTCTATTTTGATCGCCTTCTTCGTATAACGTCTAACATATATTTCTTCGCTTTCAGGAAATTACAGTAACAGTTTATATCTAACAACAACAACATCATCATCATCATCATCATTGTCAATAACACATATTTTACCCGAAGATATACTTCGATTATGCACCTGATGCAAAAACTGTCTTTCCGCTGCTAAGCTAGTTCCGCGCTTTTAATGAATAATATTTATTCCAAATTAAATATAAGCATTCACATTTGTTTTGATTCTTGCAATTGAAAGTGGAAACATGTTTATTTCTTTTTTCCAAATATCAAAAAGGCGCAATATGTTATTCGCTGCATCGCATTTTTTGCCCCGAGGCTTTCAGTTATGACCAGTTGCGTACCATTAGGCAACCTTATCTAACGTGATCAGTTAAATTAGAAGTACGATCATATTATTTTATTACAGATTTCGAGATCTATCATCTTGTATCAAACAATATGTTGTCACCATCATTGGACCGGTTGCTATCTTGAGACTTTTACATGTGTACAACCTTGTAACTTTTCATATATTTTTAATTTGATGCAAACGAATATATAGGGACACCGATGAGAACGATAATGTCCCAATAACGTCTAGTTTCAATAGGTAATCTGTTAATTTTTCTAGATACTCTTATAAATACTTATATTTGATGAATTTTTACTACGTTGATTAGCGTTATGTGAAATTGCGTAGCATTTGAGCCTGTATTTGGGCTACTGCTTTCGCTTTCTACGATATTTAATATCACATATTGTCAATTTGCAATAGCGTAGTCATTTATGATAAATCTAATTAAATAAATCTGAAAGAGTTGTGGTAAAGTCAGTTTTAAGCATCATCAGATTATGCAATATTTTGTTATATATTGTGACCATTTATTCAATGATTCAACTTTAATTTCATTATGACTGCAGATTATTGATCATATTCAATCAGTGTTTATTACCTTGGCAACCATTTAAAGATAAGGCTTAACATAATAAACTAAACTTAATATAGTCTATAGAGATATGAACCTTCTTTTACCTTAAAAATGTTAAAGGGCATAATTTAGTTTAATTAAGTACTTTTAATGTCCTTAATGTATATTTAATTAACATTTTATAGTATGCTTTAAGTATTAGCTTTAAAATAGGGAGTTTAAGTCAAGGCAGGTGGCCTTACAGGTTAACCTCCATTATTGATAAGCCTTTGACTATTTTTAGATTAAGGCTGAAATTGAGCTATTTTTAGATTAAGGCCCAAGATTTCTTATCTGTTCTATCATACTTACTTTTTGGACTTTGTTATGTAGATTTATCATTTTTTTTGTGCTTTTTTATGTTACATGATCTTTTTATGTTATTTGCGTCCTAACAAAATGTTATCGTAGCCAGTCTATTTTCTATCCTACTCCATTGAAAGAGATGTATGTAGGAAAGGATGTAGAATGGCTTAAGATTAATAGTTGGAAATTGAAGAAAACAATATATTTCATCTCTGGGAAACCAGGCTTCGTAAAGGCTAGACATAAGATTAGACGACGGTCCGTAACGTTTATTTTTTTCTGTTTTAAAATCAAATAAACTGACTCTAAATTGACTTAAGTGTCATATTGCGGTGTATATCGGTATTCCATCAAATCATGTCGTTAAGAATTTCGTGGATACGTGTATTAAGTACACTTATAAATACTAAATTAAATGCAAGTGTTGATTTGTAAATGCTGATCGTTTATATTTGATGTTGGAATAGGACTTTATTTGTTCAGAAATGTCTTGATGGCGTATATTCAATTACTTAATTGTGTAAGTTATGAGATAGTTAACTTCAACTTGTTAATAATATTAGTGCGAGTTCTCGCTCGTTTCCGGAGAGATCTCAATTCTTCGATACCTGAAAATACATATTAATAAGAAGCCCCAACGTTATAAAACTGAAAAAGAAAACCAGATTATGCTCGCGAATTTCCATTTGTCAATGCTGAGACAAGTTTACTAATCTTCAGATTGCTGACGTGAGACTGGTCTCCATTCTTATATCCGGGGCTTTATGTTATGAACAGGTCCTAAAAGTCAAATCATAGTAAGCATCTTGAGCCTCCGAAGGTGTTTTAAGTGCTTTATCTGTACAGTATGTGATTTTTTGTTTTCTGGAATAAATAAAAAATAATCATGCCGAAATTGAGTTGCTATTAAATAAATAAGCAAAAGTTGATCGTTATGATTACAATGACAATTAGTATTGTGACGACGCTGACAACACGCGCATTAAAGTATAGAAAACATTTTGGGAGTATACTGCGGAATTCTGTTTTGAGATTAAAAGATAAATACCCCCAGAATCCTACATTTTCAAGGTCGGATGTAAGATTTCTGGAAATGGGGTTCGTTTGCTGCCCCCACTCCTAAAAGGGGGGGGGGGGGTCAAACAATCTCACCTAACCCCTTATGTATCCGCCCCAGTATATTCTATTTAAAGTTTTGTAAAACCAGCGATCTGCCCCCTTTAAACTATAGTCGTTCAATTAAAATATATATTAAACACGAACTGGGAAAAAAAGGAAAGAGATAATTTTTATTATTGGTACCTTAACATAGTAAAAAGTTATCCTGTTTTTATTGCGATATCCTGTTTTGAGATTTAAGTTATGCTTCATTGAATTTTGTAAAAGCAAACCTTGAGCCAATATTTACTTTAATTTAAAGAGATTAGAAGCGCAACTTCTTTAAACATGAAATATATCTGGATTTATATATTTCGTGTTTAAAGAAGTTGCGTTGCTATTGCAATTTATCGATTATCGACTTGTTTGTGCCTGGGGCATTAACTTGTTTTCGCGGTTTAGTGAAATGAAAAAGGTGACATTTCATCATGCACTAAATAAATTAATAATTTTCACCCCTGCTGTAGTGTATTAGTTGAACAGAACAGAACAGAACAGAACAAAACAATACTTTTATTCTTCACCCAGGTACATAAAACATGGTGTTCATACATAATAAGCTCAATAAAAATACACAATTATTTCGGTTCCGGTAAACTACAAATTTGTCTTTTCATAATAGACAATAGTGTAATATATCATAGCAAATCATATAAAATAAGCAAACAATAATGTTTAATATTGTGGGGTGGGGGAACAGGAAGGATTCAATGTTTATAATTAACTTATTTCACAAAAATGGTTAATGAATTTCTAAATTTACAATTCATTACTGGAGGTAGAAGAAAAAAATAGTTAATTAGTGCATGGCCGACATGGTGACTATCAGATTAAAAAAAACTCACCATCGTCCCTAATGTATAGCATCCCGGTCGCCTCGAGTAAAGAAACGCCTCTTTTATAAACATCGACCAATAGAAAATAAGTACCATAGTAACGCGATAACGTGATTTGTGTGGCGGAGTTGTAATAATTGATGATTCGTTCATCATTTTAATACCCGCATTAATTGATTTGCGATAAGAATCTAACGTGAAAATCACTGAATATGGTGATTTAATCACCTATAATTATTTTATGTTTGAATTAACCTCGGTTCTACCGTCTTTTGGCGGACTAGCTAGGTTAAAATTGAGTATACTTTAACACAATAATGTCCTTGTTCATAATTTTTTGGAACATTCCTGTTTGGAGGGAAATGAGAACTAACAAAATGATTAGCTATTAATCTACATCCAAATATTTTTCTGGAATATTTAACAACACCAAAAACTAATGAATAAAATAAGTTAGAATTCTGCTTTAATAAGAGAATTAATAAAATTATGAGAGTCATCAAGATTCTTTTGGAATCGCTGGGTTGAACAGTTTTCAACTATTAGATAAATAACAACTAACTACATGTATGACCCCTCCCTTCTCCGCTGGATTCCACCCCTGATAAAGTAATGTTTATTAAAAAAGAAACATTAAACTATACTCTATTCCGAAAAGAAAGCGTGCACTTTTTTCATTAACTGCTTTCCATAATGAATACATTTTAGCACCGGTTGCATCTAAAGAATATTCACGTGTTTTATTTGTACGGCGATTATCACAATAATATCCTTATATACTCTGCAAAAAGTTATGGTTGTACAAAATGACACTTTAGGGGCGGATTCAGCGAGGGGATGGAGGGCACCGGCATGGACACCGGTCACAGGGGCAAACGTTTTGTGGTCTGTTTCATTATAAGCATAAATTCAGCGATTCGTAATGTCTCAAGAGGCCTGATATCGCTCATACTCTTTTTCACTCGCTCTGAAATAATTTTTAGGCCATTTCAATTTTATCAGCTACAAATATTGAAAATGTTACAATATAAGCATCTTATTCAAACGCAGGCTGCTTAATCTTCCCACTAACGTTACAACATATCCTGTTTATTTATGTACGACACCAGAAGGTGACACGCCGTTATCCTGAGGCAATGCTTGAGCAGGATATGGACAGGTCCATTGTAAGAAATTGCACCCTATTTTAAACTAAACTCGTCCATTTCGTATCCAGAAGTGGACGGGTACAATTGATAAAATCCAGTCGACTGGTTCATGTGATAAAATTAGAGACCCGACTTATGTTTTACTTGGTTTGAGCGCAAATTTTGTCTGGATTACCTGCCCCTAGCACTACGTTTTCGGCACAGTTAGCAGTACAGTACGATGGGAACCAGACTAGCGAAAACACTGCGGCTTGCGTTGTGAGATGTATTTCTTTTTCGTATTTTTCGGCATTTACACTTTTGATTGTAACATAAAGAAGACGATAATAATAAAATTATTCGCACTGTAGATGTGATAGATGTGACATTATTTGAACAATTTTAAACTTTTTGGAGACTTCTGGGGCAGCTTTGGGCCCAGTATTCTACCATAGATAGCGTTTAGATGTTCATCTGGTTTATCTGGTAAATCAAAATCAATGAACTATTAAAACAAATCCCGCTTTCAGCGTTTACAAAACAATCGTTGAGCTCGGCGGGGGTGGGGGCGTTCGCAGTTCTCCGAGGAAAAACCATCAAAAACCTAGAATTTCTCCTTTTACAAAAATTTTCCACCTTTAATAGTGTAATGTTTTAATCAACTAAAAATGGCTGTGTTAAATAGAGAAGTACGGTAAAGCCAAACGCGCTACACCCTTTCTTCCATCCCTCCAATTTTTTGTGAAAGGAGTCGGCAAAATGTGTGCCTTCCTCCCGGCGAAGAGACCTCTGGATCCGCACCTGATTTTATAAACTAGTTAACTCCTAATTTTATTTTTTCAAGTGTTGTGTCCACTAAATAAATAAATTATGCATAAAATGTTTAATCTTGAGATTATTTACTGTGTGACATTAGTATATCAGACGGATTATAAACTTAAAACAGTACTCTATTCCAAACGAAAGTGCGCGCTTCTTTTCAGTGATTTTTCATTAACTGATTTTCTTAATAAATACATCTTAGCACCGATTACACCTTAAGAATATTGACGTGTTTTATTTGTACGGCGATTATCATAATGATAACAATATCACTGATATTTAAACTCCTAATTTTATGTTTGAATTTGTTGTGTCCACTAAGTAAATAAATTATGACATTTTTAATCTTGCGATTATTTACCGTGTGACACTAGTAGGCCTATATCAGACAGGTTACCAAACAAGGATATGTGTTGATGTTTCTGGGGACAATCGTTGTTTCGCCCTGCCGATCTTTGTTGGTAAGTCAAGATTATTAAGACACTATGCGAAGTCGATAAAATCACGATTGGGGTCGCGCAAACGCGTATTGCGCACGAAAAGGCTAAAAAGTAAAATGGAGGTGCACCTAAGGGTCCTAAATATAAAATTACCTGTGCACCTGTAAATTTATGCGCTGGACGTGTAAATTTACGCGACGGACGTATAAAATTACAGGTGCACCAATAAAAAACCGGTGCATCTCCATTTCAAATAGCGGTACATGTTATCTTTCTCTTTAATGTTTTGACTTGCAGATAAGTACTATATTTAAAAAGAGACCAAAGAAAATTAAATTAAACTTTATTGCAGGCTTTGCAATATAAAAGCTAACCGAATGTGGCACATTTGATGTCCATATTTCGGCTGAAGAGTGTGCCATATTGACCGAATATTTCACACGTGCGACATATATATACGTTCCGTGACATCCCTGACTACAATCATGATTCTTGACAAAATATTATCCAAGATCAAGTTTAGAGTTGGATTGATATTCCTAACAGACTAAATGCGCCGTGTGGTCTAGACCGTTCCTTAAGATAATTATCGTCGACTTCTGGTTCTGCCGGTCGTTGGTTCGAATCCCGATACCATCACAATTTTTTCTTTGATCTCAAACGTGTTACTTTCCTCTTTTTTATCAACATAAGTTAACAAGAGGGGATCTTTAACATCCAATAGTAAAATTTACCTATAACAATTAAAATAATCATCGTCATTACACAGTCAGTATAAATGGGATATGGATTAATAGAAAAACCAACAGCTAAGAAATATAACTTTTTTAATTATGAGTTTGTTAAAGGTGATTATTTCTCATTATATTTTGTAATCACATATAGATTTATTATTAACTTTGATTAACATAAATATAAGACATAATCGAAATATAATATTATTTTCCGACGACCACATTTTTGTATTGTTGGTGTTGGTTTTTTTTTTACTTTTTGCGCGAATCGCGCGGTCCATCACGTGGATTAATGCCGGTATTATGTATAATAGAGTAGTAATGTAGTAATGTAGATCGTTTATATCACTAAGACCAAGTTAATAACATACATCGAAGGCAGGAAAAGTAACTTATTTAACGTCTATTTATGCGTCTATTATAAATATACCAGGTCTACGTTCTACAAATTTTGAACGTGAAATACAGTCAGTTTCTCGCATTGTTTACTCTTTTATCTCTTTTATTTTTGCATAAATAAATAAAATAAATTGCAATTCTAGCCTTGGAGAAACGAAGCGCAATTCAGAAAGGACCGCCATCGCAGAGAATAAGAGACACTGATGAAGTAAAAACATTCAATTTGATATATTCTCGAGCTAAAATCAATAGCGCACCGAACACTTATAAATGTATGAAATACATACACAATTATTGTTCATTTCTGACAGCATAGCATCGTTTAAGCTTGAGCATGTTGAAAGTGGAATCAAAATTTTTCTAAATAGAAATACATGTACTCGTTTATGTTTCTTAGCGGATTTCTGCGCATATTTAACCTTTTAATATCATTTTACAACATTCCAAATTGTAGGGTATCTTACACCAGTTTAAAAACTTTTTATAATCATATTTGAGCATAAACATTTACGTGTTTCTTTTTCTTTCTTATCTGAAATATACATTTAATCTTAAAACATATAAAAGTGAATTTCTCATTTATAATTGCCGTTCATGTTCAAGACATTTAATTTTGACCACAGAATTGAGAAAAACATGAAACAGTTATATTATCAATAGGGCTGGTTGAGAAACTTCGATTTTATATTAACATTTATTTACAGTACTTTGAACGTTTAAGGTTACAAAATTTGCGTCTATCGTGCGTTCGTCTATCGTGAATCGTGCGTCCGTCTAACGTGTATCTTGCGTCCGTCTAATGTGTATCGTGCGTCCGTATATTGTATATCGTGCATTATGCGTCTTTTAATTTTATCGTGAATAGGTACCTTACGGTGTTCCGTTGAGGCCATCGTTGTTTCGCCCTGTCGACTTAAGACAGGGACCCTCAGGACAGCGAGACTACGAAAACGCGAAAACACGATGCGAGATCGCGAAACAACGATGCGAGGTCGCGAAACAACGATGCGAGATCGCGAAAACACGACGCGAGGTCGCGAAAGTACGATGCGAGAACGCGATATTAATATCGCTCCCTCGCATCGTACTTTCGCGTTCTCGCATCGTGATTTCACGTTTTCGTGATCTCGCCCTAAGGACAGCAAGACCACGAAAACGCGAAACAACGATGCAAGAACGCGAAAACACGATGCGAGGTCGCGAAAGTACGATGCGAGAACGCGAAATTAATATCGCTTCCTCGCATCGTACTTTCGCGACCTCGCATCGTTGTTTCGCGTTCTCGCATCGTGATTTCGCGTTTTCGTGATCTCGCCCTATGGACAGCGAGACCACGAAAACGCGAAACAACGATGCGAGAACGCGAAAACACGATGCGAGGTCGCGAAAGTACGCTGCGAGAACGAGATATTAATATTGCGCCCTCGCAATATCGCGTTCTCGCATCGTACTTTCGCGATTTCGCATCGTGTTTTCGCGTTTTCGTTGTCTCGCTGTCCTTAGGGCGAGACCACGAAAACGCGAAAACACGATGCGAGAACGCGAAACAACGATGCGATGTCGCGAAAGTACGATGCGAGGGCGCGATATTAATATCGCGTTCTCGCATCGTACTTCGCGATCTCGCATCGTGTTTTTGCGTTTTCGTGGTCTCGCTGTCCTGAGGGCGAGACCACGAAAACGCGAAAACACGATGCGAGAACGCGAAACAACATTGCGAGGTTGCGAAAGTACGATGCGAGAGCGCGATATTAATATCGCGTTCTCGCATCGTACTCTCGCGACCTCGCATCGTACTTTCGCAACCTCGCATCGTTGTTTCGCGATCTCTCATCGTGTTTTCGCGTTTTCGCGTTCTCGCCCAAGAGGTCGAAAGTGCGAAACAACGATGGCCCCCACGGAATTCCGTAGTTTCTCGCCTATGAAAATTTATATGATTTTGCATCTTATATTTTGATAGCATTTTCAATTTTTAGAAATCTCGTACACAAATTATATGAATCGGCAGTATCGTTTATCGTGCGTCTTTCGTGTATAGTGCGTCCGTCTATCGCGTATCGTGCGTCCGTCTATCGTGTATCGTGCGTCCGTATATCGTGTATCGTGCGGTTCGTTTGTAACCTTAAACGTCCAACGCATAAATTTACAGATGCACCAGTAATTTTTTATAGGTGCACCTTCAATTTACTTTTGAGCCTTTTAGTGCGCAATAGTTGTGCGCGAGTTCCAACATCTCGCTGCACCGTCGCCCAGCATTTGTTTTCCGTGATAATTCGACAACAACCTGTTTTTATGAAAAAAAAACAACAACAACAGCTCTGATTTCTTATGTTCGGCTAAAAATCGGAACACATGTCTTCGTATTTCATACCTGTATGCCTAAGCTATAGATAAGTTTTTCCAGTTCTGTTGTTCAATTTTTTGCAAAATATATAAGATATATATTTTTCCGTTTTCATTAAGTAGTCAATTACACCAGCTCGCTGAAATTATTCCATTGCAAGCAGATTGTTTTCAATTTTTTACGTGAAAGTGC